>JABXES010009999.1:0-11014 GCA_013375695.1 Dictyostelium brefeldianum | reverse complement strand
AAATTTTTTTTTTTTTTTTTTTAAAAAATTTTTAAAAAAAAAAAAAAAAATTTTTTTTTTAAAATCTTTTTTTTTTTTTTTTTTTTTTTTTTTTTTTTTAATTTATTTTTTTTTTCGCGTTTTTGACAAAATCTGTAAAAAAAATCAATAACGCAGATCTCTGGTCGACGTTTTTGATATTAAATTGGATAAATGTGACAACATCAAAACAGGTTTATTTAATTTAATTTATTTAATTAATTATGTGATGGTGATGATGATGATGGTGTATTAATCTTCATCATCTCTTAAAATTGAATGTGCTTGATTAATTTGTGACATTGATTTCTTTATTTGATAATCTCCTAGTAATGAAGTGATCGAATGTTTTTGTTTTTGAACTTTTGATACTCTTGGACCACTTGCCATTACACGATCTTGTTCCAATGTTCTTTTTCTTAAATCTAGTATTCTCTGACTACTGTTTTCTTGAATGATTGATGATTGATTAATTTCAAATACTTTTGCATTTGAATATTCTTGAAATTGTTGTTGTCCTTGATTACTTCCAGGATTAAATTTAGATTGTTGTTGTTGAATTTGACTTTGTTGTTCATTTTGTTGGTGTCTCCAATAATCATTAATTTGTTCTTGTGTCCATACTTGATCTTGTTGTTGTGGTTGTTGTTCTTGTTCTTCATCACTATCTATAAATGGTGGTTGTCCATCGTCCTCATCTTCTTCTTCTTCTTCATTATTAATATATGAGGAATAATCCATTTCATCTTGATCTTTATTACCACTACCACTACCACTATTACTAATTCTATTTGATGAAGGTTGAAATGAAAATGAAATACCATCATTATCTTCTTCCATCATTTCTTCTTGTATCTCTTCTTTTTTCTCTACCTGTTTTATTGAAGTAGTTGTTGTATTTGTATTTGTAGTAGTAGTTGTTGAGATAGCAGCTCTTTTAGCTTTTGGTAAATTCTTTAACATTTTCTTTCTCAATGATCCAGGTATCATTGAATTACTAATTATCTTTTTAGTATGTTCAGTTTCTTTATCTAAAATTTGTTCTTCATCTAATTTTTCAGTGATGTTTATTTGTTTATCATTATTGTTATTATTATTATTTACAGGTGGTTGTGATGTTGTAGTTGTTGTTGTTGTTGTTTTAGGTAATTGACTTTTAGGAGTTGGAAGCATTGAAAATAATGAATGTGAAGAAGAAGTTGGTATATTTTTTAAATCAGGGTTACGAAATTCGTTGTGATCGTCATCATCTTTGTTATTCTTTTTATTTACACTATTATATTCTTCATTATCATTGTTACTTATAAAAAAGTTAAAATCACTACTAAGTTTATCTTTGTTTGTTGATGTTGTAGGTTGTTGTTTCTTTTGATTTAATTTATTATTTAAACCAAGTGTAACTGTCTTTAGTTGTTGTTGAGGAGGTTGTTGTGCTTGAGATTGTTGTTGTTGTGGTTGTTGTTGTTGTTTTACTATATTTATTGTATTTACTTCATTATCAGATTCATCACAATCACTACCATCATATGCAACAAGTGAATTCATAATTTAATTTTGAAAAATAAAAATAAAATTTAATAAAAAAAAAAAAATGAAAAAAAAAAAATCATTTTTTTTTTTTTTTTCAATTTAATTTCGCAATAAATATAGTTGTATGTACAATCTACAATAATTAAATTATCAAATACATATATACAAATAAAAGATGAACAATTTACGTGTTAGAGAAGATTTAGAATATGATGATATGATGGATGAAGAATCATTAATGGATAATATGAACGAACAAGGTAAAACTTTAGTTCACACTGATTTCTTTAATGGTATGTATAGGCACACACCCTCATCATCAAATTGCTATTAGCACATACTCCACACAATACATTACAATATAATAGCCTACTATAAATAAGGTATAGTTGTATATTACAATATCTTTGATAGTTATACAAATTCTAACTTTTTTCCTTAATTTTTTGTATGCAGACTTTGATGATGACTTTGATGATGAGGACGATCTCACATTCACAACATCAAATGTAAACACTAATAACAACAATAATAACAACAACAACAACAACAATAACAATAATAACAACAACTACAAGAAACCAGAATCACAAAAGTAAACAACAAACTTGTATTGTAAATATTATTATTAAAAAGAAGAGAAAAATCATGAACCATCTATGCAACAACATCACATCAAAAACAGTGGTATAAATATATATATTAAATAAATAAATCAATCTAAAGAATCTATTTATATTACATATTTCTAAAAGTCTCTATTTTTTTTTTTGATCAATTTCAAAAAGTTTAAATCAATATCACATAAACAATAATTTGCTTGACATTAGTTATTTGATTTGAGTTAAACTATAAACCTAGGTGTGTTTCTCACATAATATTAAATAATTTTATTTTATTTTTTTTTTTTTTTTAAAAATGCAAAAATTTTTTCATTTTTTTTTTTTTTTTTTAAGATTTGTTGTTGTTTAGCTAAAGTAATAAATATATATAAATAATAATAAAATGAGTGATGATTTAAGTGATTTCTTTGCCAAAAAAGATAGTACAAAAAAAGTAGTAAAGAAAGCAGTATCACCAGTTGTTAAACCAACAGTTGTAGCAGCACCAATTAAACCAACATCACCAACACCAACATCTACAGTTTCACCAACTTCACCAACTTCACCAGCTGTCGAAGCTACAACCACTAAAAAAGTTGTTGATCTTTCACAATTAAATAAATCAAAGTATGTACTTATATGCTAAATGATCAAACTATGGGCATTCTTCACACCATACTAACATGATATTACGTGATTATCAATAATTATAGAGATACAACACCAACTACAAATGATGTAGCAAAAGAAACAAAAACTGAACAACAATCAATTAATATTCCAACAATGAGATGGGCAGATAAAAATGAACAACAAACTACTCAACAACAAACTAAAGTTTATAAAAATTATCCATCATTGAAAAAAGAAGAAACTAAAGTTGAAGATGATGATCAAATTTATGAAGATAAAGAAGAAGAAAGAGAAATTAGAAAAGAAGAAGATTCAAAGAATACTACAACATCAACCGAAGATGATTCAACAACCACTACAGCAGCATCTAAAAAATCTAAAAAACCAGTTGCAGCACCAAAAAAGAAATCAAAACAAGAATTAGAAGCAGAAGCTTTAATGGCATCACTTGGAATCACTGATGAAAAACCAGTACCAAAACAAAAAAAGAAATAAACAACAAACAACATACAACAAACAAAACAACAAAACAAAACGAATAAAATAATAATAATATAAAACATAATACACATAAATATATAAAGAGACGCGCACACGGTGACAACAATAACAATAATAAATAACAATAATTATTGTTATTTTATAAATCTTTATATAAAAAGTAAACATACATATACACACTCTCTGTGTAATATTGGATAATAGGTGAAATATATTCATTAGATATATATACATAAAGATATTTGTATTTATTAAAACATATTACACTTTTCAAAATGTCTGTTTGCGTGTGTGTGTGCGTTGTGTTTATTTTTATAAAATACGAAACACACATTTCTTTTATTTTTTTTAATCAAAATTATTATTATTTCAAACTTACTATTGTTTTATTGTTAACATATATTTGTTTTTAACATATAATATAGTAATGCCATTAATTAAAAGGATTAAAAGTATATTTAATAAAAAACAAAAAAATGAAAGTAATAATACTAAAAGTAATAGTTATGGAAAAACTATAAATAATTATTATTATCATACATATAATACACATATATTACCAAATGGAAATAGTGCAACACCATATTTAATTGAATCACCTAGTAATCAAGATTTAAAAACAACAGGTACTACAATATCTTCATTAACTTCATCATCGCCATATAATAATAATTTAGTTTCATTGGATAAATCATCATGTGGTACACATAATAAAATACAATCAAATACATTTGCATGTCCAAATTCTCCTACTTTTGAAGCACAAATATCTGAATATAAACGACTTCAAAGTGAAAAACATAAAAATACAATTAGATTTATTGAGCCATTACCATCTCAAATTATACAACAATCTCAATTTTTACAACCATTTCCTCCACATCTACTACCACAACCACAGCCACAAGAGAAAATACAACAGGAAGTACAAGAAGATGTAAAGAAAACTAATCAAAAGAAAAAAATTAAATAGTGTGTCTAGATACAAGAGTGATACTCTTTTTTTATTTAAATAAAATATTAAATAAAATAATAATTTGTTTAAATATCATCCGTCCATCTATTTTAAAATACTTGTATAATAAAGTATTATTCCTATAAAAGTAATCGATCAGATTAATAGTTGTTTACATGTATTTGAGTGTGTGTTGTCATTAAGTAAATAAAATTAAGTTTATTTTTCCCCCATAACAGATGGCTATAATAAAAAAAACAAATCAGCAAAAAAAAGGAAGAGGTTATAATATAAAATGTACAATTTAACAGTGGCGCATTAATTTTTTTAGATTAATAAATACATTTTATTTTAAAATATTTCTTATTTACTAGTACTTGAAAGCATATAAAAAAAAAAAAAAAAGAAAGCAAGCAAACAAATAATCATTTTTTAAAAAAACACTTACATTAATGTTAACATATATATCTTACTTTTAAATAGTCTTCTTTTTTAATCCGTATATCAAATATTATACCTAATATAACTTAATAACAATAATAATAAATCTATTTATAGAACTTATAAATCATCTTTTATATTTTTTATTTTATTAATAAATATAACAATTTCATTCACCAATCAAAGAGTAAATGATAAAGGTAAAATATATGAATGTGCAATCATTTTATTTTATGCTATTGGTAAAACAAAGAGTTTAATATTTTTTTCAAAATTAGAATTTGTTACTTTTGATACAACTGATAATGATAATGTAATTATTATATACTACATCATGATATATCAAGAGAGAAAATATATTAATAATTTTATCTACAGTTGATTTTTCATAAAAGTGTGAAAATTGTTACAATTTTAAAGAAAATAGAAAAAAAATAACATTTAAATAATCAAAAACAAACAAATTAAGAGGAAGAGAGGAAAGAAGTTAAAATATATTTGATTTATTGGTGGAATAATTATTATTTATTTATATTAAAATTTTCAAAACCCTGAATTACTTTTTCAAATTCTATTGATTCATTGATAAAATGGAATTTTTCATTGTTGAATTGGAAGTTGCTATTGTTACTACTATCCCAATTACGTTGCTTTAAATAAATCTTGTATTGCTCAACATACAGTTTAAAATATTCCAATTTTAATCTTTGTTCTTCTAAATATCTTTTAAATGATTCTTCTCTTTCTTTATCATCTTTCATTATCGATGGTGTATTACTTTCCATTGGTTCCGTATACTTTATTATTATTATATAGGAGAGTGATATAGACTTTAATTTTTAAAAAGGAAAAATAAAAAACCAATTTTTTTTTTTGTTTTTTTGTGTAGATCTAAATAAATCCATTTTAGGTAAATATATTTATATATTAATTTATAAATTTTTATTCCATGGTAATTTTAAACCCAATTTTTGTAAAGTTTTAGTACCGAGTGCATAAACTGGATCAATTGATTGAATTTGATCTTTGAAATAACCCATTAAAGAGAAACCACAAATTCCAAAAAATGTATGAAAAACATCTGGTAAATCACCAGGTTTATCTGCAATACCACCAGTTTCATTATCTTGGCATTTCAATATATATGTTTTTAATTTATCATTATCAATCCAATCCAATCTATCAATTGCTGATAATGCTGATAATACCCACCATGAATAACAAACATCTGATGATTTCTCTGGTCTTCCATTTAATCCACCATTTGGTAATTGTCTTTCACATAACCACCATCCTAATTTATCAATATCAATACAATCTAATCTATCTAAAATTGCTAATGCTCCAACACATGTAAATACTATAGGCAGTAAAGAGTGTAATTTAATTAATATCATCATCAATACAACAACAACAATAATGTATTACTATTACAATGATTACTACTTACTTTGACCAGCATGTGATTCAGCACCTGGTATTGAGCCAAAACCACCATCAAAATTCTTACAACTAACTATATATTCAACTGCTTTATCAGCGTTTATTCTATGTAAACTTTTTAATAAGGATAAACATGAAATTGCAGCATATGAAAATCTAGTATCAACTTCACCCCATTGATCACCAACAAATGATCCATCTTCTCTTTGTAATTTTACAACATCTGCAATATAACATTAGCCGATATAAACATTAGTAGTTATAATAACAACTATCTATAGCAATATCGATATATGATACATTACATTCTACTACTTTATTTACATCAATTTTATCTAATGCATCATATTGAACTAAAATTTGAATTGCACTTAATGTTGATAATAAGTGATCATCGTGTAATGTATTACCACCAAATCCACCATTTGATTTTTGACATGATAGTAACCATTGTATAATTTCATCTCTATTTAAATTATCCAATGTATTCATTAAATACAATGATGTTAAACCCCAATACAATCCATTCATTCTTATATGTTCAGTTACCCAATATTCAAATGAATCTTTTTTTGCATCTAATGATACAATATAACTAATATGTTTATCCATTAATAATGTTGTTGTATGGTCAACTGTATTGATTGTATCAGTAGTATTTGTATTTGTCATTATTACTATTATATATGTAATATGTATGTGTTCTTATATTTTATTTTTGTAAAATTAAAAAAAAAAAAAATATCAGCCGCTCTCTGAAATTTTTTTTTTTTTTTTTTTTTTTTTTTTTTAAAAATAAATAAATGACAACAACAAATATGGTAATTAAGAATAATAATAATAGTAGTAGGGGAAAAGGAGGATTTAATTTAAGTAATAATGGAAATAATATAAATACAGGTACTAATCTTGTAAATAGTAGATTTATAGAGATGGTATCAGGATGTGGTGCAGGTTTTATGGCATCACTATTCACTACACCACTTGATGTAATTAAAACGACAATGCAAGTTGATAACAGTAGTAATAAAAGTATAGCTGGTACAGTTAGATCAATATTGGATAGAAAAGGTGGTTTTAGGAATTTATATTTAGGTTTAAAACCAACATTGGTTGGTCAAATACCAAGTTGGGCTGTTTACTTTTCAACCTATACATTTTGTAAAGAATTATTCACAAATACAAACGATAAATATTCAATAATAGATAAAGAATCACCTTTAATTTATATGGGTTCTGCTATAATTGCTGGTGCAACAACTTCAATTTGTACAAATCCAATTTGGTTAATTAAAACTAGATTCATTGTAATGTATAAACCATTCAACATTATAATTATGTGTATTACCATACTATTGTTATTGTAGTTATTAATTGTTGTGGTAATTATATATTGCAGACACAAGAAATGGTTGGAAGACAAAGAAAATATAAAGGTATAGCACATTCAATAGTGTCAATTTATCATGAAGAAGGATTTAGAGGATTATACAAAGGGTTAGGACCAAGTTTATTAGGTGTATTACATGTTGGTGTACAATTTCCACTATACGAGAAATTGAAATTAGACTTTCAGAAAAGAAATGGTGGCGCAGAATTGGGTGTATTGGAAATTATGATTTCATCATCTGTATCGAAAATTATAGCAAGTATAGTTGCTTATCCACACGAAGTATTAAGAGCAAGATTACAAGATAGTTCACCTGATTCACCAAATAGTTTATACAAAGGAAATATAATACAAATGGTAAAACAAATTATTAGAGAAGAAGGTTGGAGAGGTTTATATAGAGGAATGGGTGTAAATTTACTACGTGTAACTCCTTCTTGTGTTATTACTTTTACTTCTTATGAATATATTAAAAAATATTTAACGCAAAATCATTATTAATAATAATAATAATAATTTTAATAATATAATAAAAAACAGGTAATAATAAGCGATATTTTTTTTTTAAATCAATCAACCAACCAATTAAATAATATCTTTATACATTAAAGAAAATAAGTATGTGATTGCACGCATGTGGTGACCTTTATTATCAGATCCAAATTTTCATAAAATTAAAATTTGTAAAATGGTCTCAAATATCCAATTATATAAATATCTAATCAATCAATATTTTATTTTTTTGTGAAGGGGTATTGTTTTTTTGTGGTTGTGTGATAAAATTTGTTTTTTCATATTATTTTACAAAGTGAATTAATCACAGATAATAAGTTGGTCCGATCCAGATCTATAGGAGGGTATAAATAATGTAGATCTATCAAAATCAAAAAATGTATACATATAATCTTTGGTAAACTACAATGATATACATTTTATAAAGTGATATATAAACTTTTTTTAAATAGTATATATTTTAAATTTTATTATTAAATTAATTATTGAATTTTTGTGTACATGATAATATTTTATATTTATTATAATAAAAATATCAATTTCATACTTTCACGCTAATCAACAGATCTTTTATATATATTATATAAAAAATAATGTGTATATTTTTAAGAAGATTCTCAAATTTATCATATAAAATGGAATTCATCCAAATTGTAAAATTAAAAAAAAAAGAAAAAAATTTTTGTTGTTTTTGTTTATTTGTAAAGGGGTCAAATTAAATTTAAAAATAGTTTTTATAACACTGCTGTGTCAACAATCAGAAAATTCAACACGCTGATGTGTCTATCAAATTTTATAATAATTTATTGAATATTGATGTCGCTTTAAATATCTAATCAATCAATGATAAAAAGTGGGACAAACGAGTGAAATCACATGTGTCAATTTTTCATATTAATATTCAAATGTGTTTATTGTGTGTTTGTGTTAGGGTGGTATATTTTTTGTTTTGGTGGGTAGTTTTTTAAATCTTTTTTTACTTTCAAGTAAACTTTTGAGTGTGCGTGTATTAATCAAAAAACAATCAAATATAATGATAATGATAATGGTAATAATGACAATCATTACATTATTCTCAATAAATAACGAGGTCTAATACACACAGACACAATACATTTTGAAAAGGAAATTAATATAATGGTAGAATTTTTATTTATATTCGCAATATATATCATCAGGCAACACACACTCAATTCAACAAAGAATGTATATATCTAACTGCTCATATAAATTATCGATAGTAATGTCGATATATATTTGAATTTTTTGTGTCTTTGTAATTTTTATGTGTTTTTATATATACATATTTTTATTTTTAAATTAATTAATATTTGTTTGTCACTCATCAAACAGACACAACATAAATTATGCGAGAAATCATAAAAATGATAATATTTAAATTATATAAAATCCATTAAATATCGCACTCTAATCATAATAAAAATAATCAAATCCATATTTTTTCGAGGGGGTCAGTTTTTTTTAATCACCCCACAAACACTTTTTAAAATTTAATATGAAAAAAATATACAATCTCTGATACAATCTCAAATATATTTTTTTAATTTAATTTTTCAAAAAAAAATAAAAAAGTATAAAATCATTTTTCAATAAGAAAAATAAACCAAATAACTCAAAATAAATAAAATAACCAAATAAATAATCAAAATCAAAATGAATAATAATATAATAATAAATATAATTTTAAATTGTTTCAATGTTAATAATAATATTGAACAATTAATATCATGGGATTCAAATAATAGTCTACGTTTAAATTTACAATTAGTTTGTCAATCTTTTAATAAAATTGTTAAATCATTTTGTACATCGTTATCATTGTCAAAGAATAATATAATTCCATTATTTTATAAAATAATAAATAATGATTTTATAAATATTCGACATTTAGAAATAAATGTTTACAATTCACCAGATATTGTAACACAAGTAATTTGTAATATTTTACAAACCAATAATATAAATAATAATTTAAAATCGATTGATCTTTCAATTTCTTCACTTTCAAATTTTCATGTAAGACATATTTTAAACGCATTAAAAAATAATTCAACTGTTGAAGATTTAAATTTAGAAGGTAATCAATTATGTGATCAATCAATTTACGATTTATCTTGTTTCCTATTAAATAATAAGAATATTAAATATTTAGATTTGCAAAGTATGTATTATTTTTATTATAATAATATGTTATATATTTATATCATGTTTATTAACCAAGAAAAATGTAATACAGACTGTGAATCAAAAAATGGGTTAGCATGTATTGGTAAATTACTTTCAATTAATAATTCAATTTTAAATTTAAATTGGTCAAGTAAGTATATCTTGTAAACATTGGTTAATTTTAAAAAAAACAATATACAGTTACTAATGTACAAGTATGTTCTTACAGATAATAACTCTCATGAATCAATTGATTATTTATGTGAAGGATTAAAAACAAACAGTACATTAACAACATTATTACTTGATGGTTGTAATATCGATGAATTAGGTGCAATTAGTTTGGGCGAAGTTTTAAAAAATAACAATACAATTACATGTTTAGATTTATCAAGTATGTAAAATAAGAATGAAATATAATTGTTTTTTATAAATAAATACTAATATTAAGCGTCTCTTTACTACAGATAATCAATTATCAGATAGCGGAGCTATAAGTTTAGCATTAAGATTAAAGAACCATCCAACAATTAAATATTTAGATTTATCATTTAATTCAATTTCAAATTGCGCCGTTGAAAAAGTAAATAAAATATTAGCATCAAATCAAACGTTAAAATCATTTAAAATCGTTCAAAATAATATACATAATATGGCAATGTTTTCAAGTAGTATGGAAGATGAATATTTTAATTATGTTAATAATAGTTTTGATTATTTTGAAATAATGGATACATCATTTAATAATAATAACAATAACAACCTGTCTCTTATACAAATATCCGAGCCAACTAGACTCCT
>JABXES010009993.1:0-11047 GCA_013375695.1 Dictyostelium brefeldianum | reverse complement strand
TTATATATGTATATGTATTTATATTTTTGTGTATAATAATACAAATGATTTCTCAAAATATTTGTTTGGTAAATTAAAAAAAAAAATATTTTTAAAAAAATTAAAAAAAAAAAAAAAAAAAAACGAAAGTCGTTTAAATTGTAAGAAATCATGCCAAAAGAGATAAAACGAAAGTTGTGAAAAAAAGTTATATATATGTATATTATTTGTTTTACAAATTAAGTTATTGAAGTGTAATAAATAGAGTTTCCCACACATGAAATATTAATGAAGATATTCATGGCAAAGATAATAATGCACCAAGGGTTCGAATCATTCAGGAGGCACAAGGAACAAAGAATCGTACCTAGACTACATTCAGTTAGTCCTCACATCTTAATTCTAAAGGCACACCTCATTGGGTCAGTTCTTTATGATGTTTTTTTATTTATTGTTTTTTATTTAAAATAAATTTTTTTTTTTTTTTTTTTTGTTAAAATGCATTTATGTAAATTTTGAGAAATAAATATCAAAAGATAATATGAAAATTATTTTGTATACAAATAATTTATGATTAATTTTTTGGTTTTCAAAAAAAATAAAAAAGTGTTTTATCATGTACATGATTCTAGAATGATGGTGGTTGATTATCACACCCCCAACAACAAAATAATAAATTGTTTATCATAATCAAACATCACCAAGTGTTGTTATTTTTGTATATTATGTGTGACTTAGTCAAAGAAAATCAATTATTTTATTATGACATGTTAATGGTTATCCTGTTTTTTTTTTTATTTTTAAATTTCTATTATGGTGTTAGGTCTTTAATTCAATTTCAAAACCAAAAAAAGACAAAAGATCTGTTAAAAATAAGCGAATCTCCATTATCGCGTGTATGATAAAAAAAAAAAAAAATAAAATAAAAAAAATTTTATATGATTATTTCCCAACAAAAATAATGAAAATTTTTGTTTTTTTTATTTATAATTTTTTATCCAAACAAATCAAAATATACACAAATTTGAATTGTATGTATATACGCACGCATTTAAATATATAAATTATACAAATAGTCAGAAATACCACCAAAAAAAAAGAATATAACCCTATTTAGTTCAAAAAAAACAACACACAAAAAGACATATTTTCTATTATTTTTATTTTTTTATTCTTTTTTAAAAAACTTTTATACAAATTCATCTTTGAACCATAATACGTCCAATATAATAGTGCACTTTTGAAACCAAATACCTTTTCTCTATATGTATAATACATTCTTAACAATGGTTTAACTTTATCACGTTCTGTAATTGGAATACTATTTAATTTCATTTCCAAATTGACCAGGGGTGAACTGTGATTAGTTTCATCCAATTGTTGTTTATTTAATAGATATTTACTTGTGAAATTTACATATTCTTCAACAATGTATTCATCTTCTTCGTATATTTATTATTTAAATGCAATCTTTTATAATAGAACAGACCAATTAAATAGATACTAATATATAACAGTTTTAATAAATTTTAATTTAATAGTTTTTTATATATTTATTAAAAATTAATATATTTGTGTGTATGTGAACAATATACATGCAAAATAATATTTTTAAAAATATAGTATTTGAGTGGAATCTAGATTTCTAGAATGAATAATGAAAAACATAATTATAGTTTAAATAATGGTGTACATATATATCAAGAAAAGAAAAAGAGAAAACTATGTTATGGATTGAAACAAAAAGTAGCTTTGAAAGAAGCAGTTGGTTGTATGTTAATGTCAGCAATTGTTCTATTTGTTAAAATTGGTTCAATAAATGTAAATTTATTAATATTGGTACCAGTAGTTTATGTGATGTTGGCATTTAATATATCATCATTAGCAGCATTGTTAAGTGGTTCAGTATTGATATGGGGTGTATTAATATCAAGTTTTTATACATACTTACTGTTAAAAGTAATGGAAGCAACTGGTTTATTTTGGATTGGTTATATATTGAATTTCCTATTCACATTTATATTGTATTCAATTAGTGCTGGTAGAAGATGGATAAATTTATTTGCTTGTAAAATGATGTTAATTGATATAGCATGTGTAGTTTATTATAATCAAGGTGTTGATCCATACTTGATGATTTGGCAATTCCTAGCATTGTTTTTCTTGGTATTTTGTGTTATCATTTTCTGTGGTATTTTCCTATTCCCTTGGTTAGCAACAAGAATATTCATTACAAAAACAATTAAAGCATTAAATAGAACAAATCAATTCTTTAGAGCTGTAGGTTATCAAATGGAAGCTAAATTGGATATGGAGCTTGGTAAAATTTCACCTTCATCAAATAAAAGATCAAATAGACCAAAATCATTTATGCACCCAATTTATTCACCAGAATATATAAATAGTAATGGTATTAGTAGTAATAATATCATTAATAATAACAACTGTAATAATAATAATAATGATGGTATTGAATCAGAAATGACATCATCAAAATCATTACCAAATATGTCAACTTTAACTGATGAAATAATGACACAATCAGCAACAACAACAATATCATCAACATCACCAATTTCAATGAATTCATATTCAATTAATAGATTTACATCTGCAATTAAAATACCATCAAAAGAGGATTTAATATCAATGGAAGGTAAATTAGCAGATCAAATATTTAGATTATCAATTATATTGGGTGAATGTAAACTTGAGCGTTGGAATGCTTCATTGGTATCACAATATGAAATATTATTGACATTGTTGGAAATATCACAAAAACAATTAATTACAATAAAGCTATCAATTGATGAAGGATTTGAAATTAAAACTCGTCAAGAAATGATATTACCAATGATTCCATTTATAGATTCAATTATTGAAGAAGTACATTTACAAATTAATTTATTAGTTGATATTTTATCATCTACAGAGAAACACACTGAGGATGATACTATGGTTTGCCCACCAACAGCTCCAACAGCGGTTGAAACAATTGTTGATACAAATGAAATACCATCATCATCAAAAAATAATACCGATACAAATTCAATAAAGTATAAGAGAAAAGTATTGGAAATGTCATTTGAAGAAACCAATGAATTAATTACAAGGGCAAATGAGTTTTATAAACATTGTGTAAAAGATTATCAACGTAGTGATAGTTTGGCATTTAAAGAATCTGAATTATCAAAAGTACATTTCTTTATAATTGGTGTATTCTCATTTGCATCATCACAAAAAAGAATTGCTGAAGTAATATTTAATGTTAAAAAACATCAACGTCAAGATTATATTATAGTTGAATTGTTAAGATATGGTGTTTGGTTTATTATAACAAGTTTTCCAATGCACGTTTATAAAAGAATTTTAAAAGTATACGGTTTAATTAAATTTGAATTTAACGAAAAAAAAGAATTTAATGAAAAGAAATCAAGTGATGGTGGGTTAGTTGGTAAACCAATTTCAACATTTATCAAGTTTGTCAAGTTTACATATTTATGGTTTTTTAATACATTTATTGCAAATAGACGTTGGGTATTTCCAATTCAAGTTTCAATTGGATTTATATCAACTGTTATTATATTTCATTATTTTGATGGTAGACATTATCATCAATTAACTGTTAATGGTATGTGGACTACAATTACAACAGTTATTGTTTTTTCACCATCATTAGGTGCAACTGCAACAAGAGCAATTCATCGTATGTGTGGTACTATATCAGGTGGTTTCATTGGTTTCCTTGTATCTTGGTTAACTTCTATAATTCATAATGGGGGTAGAGAAGTGGTTTTATTCGTTCTTACATTTATTTGGATATTTGGTGTATCACATATTCAACAAGATCCAAGATATTCATATGCTGGTTCAGTTGCAGGTTTAACATTTATAATGGTTTCATATGGTCAATATCTTTCACATGATTATACTGTAATGTATGCAGTTATGCGTTGTTTATTCATTACAATGGGTATTGTTTGGGTATTGATAATATCGTTGGTTATATTTCCATTTTTTACATACAAATCATCAACTGAAAAAGCATTCAAATCTGCATCTCAAATCACTACAACTTTTATAACAATTTTAGAAAACAGTAGTTTTAAATTATTAAATTATAAAAATGATGCTGCTGCCACTGCTGAAAATCAAGTTGAATTGGATTTACCAATACCAATTTCACCTGGTGTTCGTGGTGAAATTAATACAGTCACTGCAACACAAGCAGAATTAGATCCAGAACTATATAAAGCTCAACTAGTTGTATCATTAAGAGGTATTCGTGTATTAAATGGTCAATTTTTAGCATCATTGGTTGATGTAAAATCAGAATACTTTTTCAAACCCTACAAAATTAAACATTTTGTTAAAATGCATAAACATTTAACAAATTCAAATACAAGATTAATTATGGCACAAACAATTTTAAGTAAACAATTAAGGTACGTAGTTGTAAATATACAAATAAATACATTAATACTAATAATTTATTATATTACTATAGTGAGTCATTATTAAAAGAAATGATACCATCATATAGAATATTAAACCTTATAATCCAAGATTTAAATCAATTGAATGAAAATTACAATTGTTTAATCTCGAATAAACCAATACCATATTCAATTGATCCAAATATTTTAAATGAAAGAGTTGAGGAATTATTCAACACTGTTCATGAAATTAGATTTGATCTTTTAAAAAGAAAAATAGTCTATGAACTTTATCCTGATATGATTCAATTTGGTGCATCAATATTCATTATCATTGATTTCATAAAGTATCAACTGATTGTTTATAATCACCTTTTAAAATTAAAATCAAACAAATCAATTAAAAATAATAGTAGTAACAACAACAACAATAGTAATAAAAATAATAATGAATTGGAGTTAAAAACGCCAAAACATTAAGTAAATTATATATACAATATAAAATTAAATGTATGTGTGTTTTATTATTAATCTTTTAAAAGTGGTGGAGGGTTATATAATAGCGGTGGTGAAGGTGAAGTTGATGTACTTGAAGTGGTTGTTGTTGATGATGTACTAGAGGAAGAAGAAGAAGTTGAAGGTGGTAATTTTAATTTATCTTTATCTTGATTTGATATTATTAGATTATTATTTATAGTTATCTGTTGTGTTGATTTTGGAGCTAATTTTAATTGTTTAATTTCATTTTCTAATTTATCCAATATCAATTTATAATTTGCATTTGAAATTTCTAAATCATTAATCTTTTTTGACATGTTTGATAGATGTTCAAGTTGATCTTTTTCAATTTGTTTTATCTTTTTTGTAATTGGAATATATAGAAAAGGGCATTTAGCCTCATGTTTTAATAACTTTTCCAAATCATTACCTTTCCATCTACATTTCAATTCATCATCTGCCGCGGAGCCACTACATTCATATAATGTTGTCATCACTTTTTGCGGTTGACTATCAACTATATTATTATTATCATTTTAACTGTTGTTTATTTTCATTATGCATATTATAATTATTTGTGTATGTGTTTTTTAAAAACTTTTTATTATTTTTTATTATAGTGTTCTAAAATATTTTAAAAAAAATATAAAAATCCAAAAAAAAATAAGTGCCATTACCCTTAAGGGAAAAAAATTGAAAAAAAATCAATTTTTTTTTAGATTTTTATTTTTTTTATTATTTTTATTTATTATTGTTTGCTTGGCGCGTTTTATAAAAATAAATTCAACACTGTTAATATTGATATGTGGTAATATCAATATAATACCATGAATAATTTTATTTGAATAGAAATTAAATAATGCTGCGCTATATCAATTGCCAAATTAACTACTTTAACCTCATTAAATTTTAAATTTTATGAGGCCATTAAATCTGTAATTTAAATTACTTTTGGAATATATTCTTTATACATATAATTACTAAATTCATCTTTTCCACCCCATAATATTTCAATAAATATGGATTATCTCTTTTAATCTATTAAAAATACAAAATTCACTCTGTTGATTGATTTTTTTTTTGGAAAATTATTATAATTAATTGAAATTTTCAATTCTGATAAATGAATATTTGCTAGTGCTTCAAAATTACTAACAATGATTGGTTAATCCATAATTTACCAATGAATTTGGAATATTTGAGGCTGGTTGAATTGATAATACGAACCAACATGTTCCTCAGTATTGGGTATTGGTTCTGCTGCTACTGTATTTAACTTATCACAACTATATGATGATAGAACTAAATAATTAACACCATAGGGTATTGATCCAATTGTAATTGGATGATTATATGATGATAATGTTAAAAACTGTATGCTATTCGGTATTGATCAAATTTTAATGGGTTGAGTATATATGACAACACAAGATTGGCAACACTCTTTGGTATTGATCCTGATGAAAATGGATGATTATATGATGATAGTACGAGATACTTTGTATTACCAGGTATTGTTTCCTTTGTAAAGACCCACTTGGGAATCGGATGATTGTATGATTGAAGTACGAGATATTCTATGGTATTATTTTATTTTCATATATTTTATGAAGATGCTCAACATATATAGAATGGTATAGATATTGGTTATATAAAAAAGTCGTTATTTATCTATGGTTTAGATTGCTTACAAATGTGAAATATTTACTAAATGGTTTTGTCCTGTAGAAGGGTTTAGCCCATTAGGGAATCAGTTGCAGATTTCTATTATTTCACCATTGTTAAAGTTTAGAATATCATAATAAACAAAAAGGATGAGGATTTGATTCATCATTCTATTCACCACAATTATCACAATGTGTAGAATTATTATTCATATATATAACATTAATTATAACATTACATATCTAAAATTTATCACAGTTCTTTAAACTCCCTCTACAATCTCTTTATTTACTTGATTTTTCAATGAATTCTGCCAAGATATTATTTGTAAATATTGGACTACTTTGTGTGTCCAACAAATTCTGTCTAATGAATGATGTAAATTGAGAGTTGTGATCTTTACCCAACATTTAAATTAGTGTATCCAATAAGTTTTTAATATCCAATATTTTGACATTTATACCATAACCATTTTGAATATATTGTAATGATTCATTTTCTCAAAACCGATACCATCACCATTATACAATAATATAGTATTGTAACAATTAATATTACCATGACGAATACCATTTCCATGTAAATATTCATCCACCACACTATATTATTTGAATAATATATTATATTTTGTAAAACTGATAAAACAAACACAAACACAAATAATATCATCAATCTTTTTTATTATTTATTATTTATGTTAGATGGATATATTAAAACAATTATAAACTATTTTTCTTAATTAAATACTGAAAGAAAAAAAAAAATAAAAACTGTTAGTATAAAATTTATGATTTAAATTATAACATTTAAAGGAATTATTACTTTTTCTAATTGAGCAATTGATACTGAACCAGCTAAAATTGATAAAACATAAATACTTAGTATAACATTATCAATATAAAAAGGTTAATATATTAATATACATACTTTTATCAGTATCAAATTCTTTTAATATGTATTCAGATTCTTTATCAGGTGTTTCACAACCAGTTTCAGATAACATTTCAATTAATTCTGATTTTCCAAATGATTTATTTTTGTCTTTATCATATTTTAAAACAAGTGAAGTAATTGCAATTTTAGCCATCTTTTCAATATCATCATCATATCTAATTTTTAGACCTTTTCTTACAAATTCTTTAATTTCTGATGTTTTAACATAATAACCAGTATCTGAACCTTTTATATTTGCCCAAAAAGTTGCGGCTGCTTTTTCTGGATATTTTGTGCCTATTATTATTGTAATATAATTAGTTTTCAAAAGCTCACAATGACGATTGTGTTTAATTAGTAATCTTACCTATGTTTACAAAATACTTTTTTACTTCATCTAAACATACTCTACCATCTTCATCTTGATCATAGGAATCAGCAAATGTCAAAATTCCATCATCTAAATTTTCATAAAATTTATCTTTTAATTCTTCAACTTCTAGTTCATCCATTATTTAATTATTTTTGTAATTAATATTAAAAAACTATATAATTTAAAAAAAACAAAACTTATTTACCTTTCCTGAATTCATGTTTCAAAAATTAATTGTATTAAATTAAATTAAATTTAATTAAAATTAAATAAAGTAAACCTTTTTTATAACCCCCTCATTTACACGAATTAACTTTTTTTTTATACCCACAATTTCAACAAAATGAGTTTAAACATTACTAATGAATCGGTATGATAAATCTAGTTTTAAATTTTGTATTTTTATTTATTATTTTATTTTTTTTTTATATTTTAGAGTACTATAATAAAATTTAATTTTAAAGTTACTTTTATGTATATTATTGTTATGTATTATGAGGTGGTGTTAGCAAATATTATTATCAGAACCATCACTAATTTTTAATGTGCCAATATTTGGAGAATTACCACCACTACTATTATTATTTTGTATTGGTGATGGAGTTGATGTTAATGTTGAATATTTATTATTATGAGATGGCGAAACTTTTATCCAATCATGTACGGTTGGTGGTGTTTTACTAGTGGAAGCTATACTATTATTATTGCTGTTAATGGAAGAAAAAGGTTCACCACTAATTGAATTTAAATTTGGATCAGTCAACATAATGATTGGTGAAGTATGATTACCAATTACAGTTGGAGTTGTACTAGTGGGTTTAGAGAAATTACCAACTTTAAAACAAATTATACTAGTGTGATCCATTTTACCAGGAAAACGAGCATAATCTTCTGGTAATCTTTTACCAACATTTGATTCCATAAAGTATCTTGAAGAAGTTGTTGTATTCCAACAATGTTCCAATATACGATTTGAAATTTCGGATGGATCAGTACTATCGGCAGTAATTGTTTCCAACAATGATGCTGTGAATGCATTTTTAGCGATTTGTGCTTTAGAGAAATCAACATCTGACCATTTTTCACCGGAAAGATTAAATTCTTTACTCATTTCATTTGGCATTTTACCAAGATGGCGTGGATCTAAATTATCGTGTACACCATCTGAAACAAGCATAATTATATCTTCATCGTAAACTGAAGCACAAAATATATTTAAATTTCTAAGATCAGGTTTACCTTGTTCTAAATGAGGGCCTAAACGACCACCACAATCTTTTGCATCTAAATTACTTCTATTTCCTTCTGTTATATCTGTAACTTCACCTTGTGATAATAAAAATGCTTTACAATCACCAACTGAAGCACATACAAATTCCCATTGGGGTGACCATTTATCTGAACCTTTATTAATTTCCAAGAGTACACCGCCCAACAATGTTGTGGTACCTGCTTCCCAAAATTCATCTTTACCAACCATAATTGATTTATGAGCACATTCAAATGCATTGAATAGTATTTTACCAACTTCTTTTACATTTGTCATGTTGTCATTTTGCGAAATTACATAATCAATGAAAGCAGTACCTGCATTTTGAGCTGCCTCTTTTGGTTTTTGACCCCAATTACAACCATCCGCTAAACATACAATTAAACGATTGTTATATACAGCACATGTATAACGATCTGCAATTGGATCACCTGCTCTTTGTGTTGTATTTGGAAGAAATGGATATGTCGATGTTGAAATACAATATAATCTATCAGTGTATGATGATGGATATGTTATCATTGGTGATCCAGTTGTCGTAACTACATCACTTGGATTTACAGGAGCATAATCTGGTCCTGTAAAATATGATAATTTATTTCCATCACCAGCAACTGGTATAACCTCTAATTTTGGTAAATTAATATATGGTGTTGATAATCCTTTTTCTTGATATATAAAATCTGCTTCATTTCCGCTTGTACCATTTATCAACTCTTGATGATTTATAGTTTCATGATTATGATGATGGTGTTTTCTACTACTGCTTGAACTACCACCACTACTTGAACCAGTTGCACCTGTTGAATTTAAATTACCACTACTTGAACCACCATTATTACTAGTTGATAGTTTTTTAGATGGATCCAATAGTTTATTTATCCATTTTTTACCAACTGAAGTTGATGGTTTTTTAGTTGGTGTACCATCTTTACCATCTTTACTTTTATCAGATTTTGAGTTATCCCTACTGCTACCATTACTACTATTATTACTTGTTGTTAATTCACCACCACTATTTGATCTATCTTTTTTATAACCACGTGGTGTAATTTGTTCATTTGATTTTAAATCTTCAGATGATGATTGTGATGATGATGATGAAATTGGATAATTTGATAATGTTGCTGTTGATGATTGTGGTGATAAATGGTGTGGACTGTATGATTGTTGTTGTGGTTGTTGTGTATTTGGTGATGTTGATAATGTTATTGATTGTTGTTGTAATGTATTTGATAATTGTGGTGATGAGTATGATGTAATATTTGATTTTGAATATGTTATTGGTTCATATTTTAATTTTAATTCTATAATTTCATTTCTTAATCTTTGATTCTCTTCCAATAATAATTGATACTTTTTTTCAATTGATAAATCTGATTCCATTTTTGAATTTGTTAAAATTTTTATTGACATTTATTTTATTTGTTTATTGTGTGTTGTGTTGTGTATTTATTTACAAAAAGACTATAGAAGATATTTAAATAATTTGTTAATATTATAAGTTCATGATTTATTAAATATACAAAAAATAAATAAATAGATAAAATATATAGTTTTATAATTAAATAAAATTACAATATAAAAAAATAATAATAAAAAAATAAAATTTAGTACTACACAAAATTAAATCTTTAGAGATAATAATATTGGTGCCAATTTTAAAAAACAACATTAATTTTTAAAAAATATAAAAAAAAAAATAAAAAAAAAAGATGGATTGTGATTATTAGATTTAATATATTTAAAAAAAAAAAAAAAAAAAAAAAAAAAAAAAAAAAAAAAAAAAATTTGTTTTTTAAAAAAAAAAAAAAAAACACACAAAAAAAAAAAAGTTTTTAAAAAATTTTTATAAACAAAAATAAAAATTAAAAAAAAGGGGCTTTTTAAAAT
>JABXES010009984.1:0-11064 GCA_013375695.1 Dictyostelium brefeldianum | reverse complement strand
TAAAATTAAAATCATTGCTCCACCAGAACGTAAATACTCTGTCTGGATTGGTGGATCTATTTTAGCTTCATTATCAACTTTCCAAAAAATGTGGATCTCCAAAGAAGAATATGATGAATCTGGTCCATCAATTGTTCACAGAAAATGTTTCTAAACGCACATTATAAAGTGTTTGTAATGTTCCAAAAAGAAAGCAACAAAAAAAAAACAAAAAAATTGTATTTAATAAACTATATATAACATTTTTTTTAGAATGTTGATTTTATCCACTCTATTTTACTACTTTGTCTTTTTTTCTTTTTTTTTTTCTTTTTTCTTTATATAAATTAATACACATTGCAACTTATTCCAATTGACACATAAATTGTTGAAATCGTAATACGATACAATTTAAAAAATTATTTTTTTGTGATAAGTACTTTGATTATCAAGAAATATCTTGATATTTATTGATAAAAAATTTAAAAAGATATTGTTTCGAAGATATTGTTTCGAAGTTGGTTTCTATTTTATGTGAGTTTTTTTATTCGCCACCTATTTTAAAATATTTATAGCATCCCACATTGAAAAAAATAAATAATAACAATGTATATAACTTTTAAATTATTTATTATTTTAATATTATATATAAATAATAATATAATAATTTCAAATGGACAAGATGAACTAACTTTTGTATCAATTTCAAATTTACAACAAGGAGCGTATCCAGAATCTACAACTGATAATACTTGTTATTTTTCAATTATTGTATCAGCTACTTATCTTGAATCAGTTGGTGAAGTATTGGTAACAGCTATTCCATCAACAAATTTAACAATCAATGAAAAGATCAAAACACCAACAACTCTAATTGTTCAAATTGATTTTACAGATGTACCATATGGTTCATTTTTAGTTAATTTAAATGCACACAATAATAATAACTCAATTTCAAAAACATTACAAGTAAATTTTACTTGTGAACGTATGTATTTTCTTAAAAACTAAAAATAACAAACAAAATACAATTAAACTAACGCACCACATTTAAATTTAATTTTTATAGCTATTGATTTTAATAGTTTGGAATTTAAAGTTATACCAATTAAAATGTCAAATAGACCAATTCTTTCGTCTCGAGCAGATGGTTATATGACAATTACTGGTTTAAAATATCCATTGTATTATTTTACTTTAAATGATTCAGATGTATCAATTGAATCATTAGGTTTTTCAGCGTATGAAATAAAAACAGATTTTACCCCTTCAGATATTAAACATGATGTTAAATTTTCAATTTTATTTGAAAATGGTAATGAGTTTCCAATAGTATTACCATCAAAATATCAATGTATGTAACATTACAACTTTTTATTATTATTTATTTTAATACCTAATGTTGGAAAATACTAATATAATTTACTTGTATATATATTATTAAAATAGTTTCAACAAATGATGCAAATAATATAAATTATTATCCAGAACAATTAAAAGATTATACACCATCATCAAGTGCAGCAGTTATGGATGTTATTAGTGAAACTTTTGAACCAATTAGTTCTCCCGCAACTTATATGCCAGTGGGAACATATAGTTTACCACTTTACACTTTTACGATTACCAAAGCAAGTTTAAATCTAGTAAATTGTATAATGTTTCCAGGATATGAGTCACTAAGCTTTCCAACATTAATAAGTGGTGATGATGATATTTATACATACATTGGTTATCTAGTTAATTCTTTTACACCACAAACAACACATCTATTCATTCAAACTTTAGACAAGTTTGTTGAATTTGATAATGTAACATTTGTATCTCAATGTATGTACTGGTATTTTATATATATACAACATTGGTTTTAATAATTTTATTACTAACATTATATATGTAAAAATTATATTAAAGTTTATCCAGGATCAATGTTTCAACAAGGAACAGTCTATGTATTACCTGATGAACCAATTCCATTATTAAGAACAATTGGGTTATCCAATAATATACAATATGATTTTTCAAATTTTTATCATAATTTTAGACAAAATTATCTTACATCAAGTTGGCCATATGGTTTCATTGGTGGTAATAATAAAGGTTATTCATATGAAACATCATTTATTTTATCAGATACATATTCATCAATAGGATCAGACCCATACTATATAAATCAAGATTTATTTTATGATATTATTTCATCACCAAGTATGTATATATTTCACCAATTATCACTTATTCAATCAACTATGGTTATTAAGATTTTTTTTAATAGCTACTATAGGTACAAATCCAGAATTAGAAAGTGTTGAATTTATTCATTTAATTGGATTTGATTTTTTATTAAAATTAAACATTTCAAATTTTGATAAACTCAATTATCTAAGAATTGATGGTACAAGTTATTCAAGTGAATCTATTACAATACATGACACTATATTAAATACAGCAACTATTGAAATTGTAAAACAAAACCTTTATTCAATGTCTGAAGTACAATTATACGATATTTATGGTACTGTTCTATATTATAACACTGGAACTTTTTATCAAACTCCAAATTCATATATAATGTTTGAAAATCCTTCAATTTTATATAGTATGCATATATATATATATTTTATTTGGGTATCCTATGTATGCACATATACTAATTAAAATTTATTTTTTCAAATATAATTTTTAGGTACTGATTTATATTCAATTACAAATATTTCATATTATTATAATAATATAAATATTACAGATACAATTGTTTCAAATATATTATATTTTAATATTGAAACACATGGTGAAGAGTTTGATGTTGATGCACCAATTGGAATGGAGTTGTTAGATCAAGTATCATACAAACAAAATGATCAAACTTTTAAACAAATTCAATATTTGGCAGTTTACAATACATCAATTTCAAAATATCAAATTGAGTTTAAGATTCCTGCCAATACATTGACTGGTGTACTTCCTTGGCGTTTGATAAATGGTGATTTTCAACTTAGTAATTCATTTCTTTTAGATCCAAATGATCAATTAATAGTACATTCAAATAGATTTGATGCTTATTCACCAATATTTAAATCAATTTCAAAAACAGAATCATCAAGTACACTTGGTTGGAAATTCGAAATTCATGATCCAAATGGTTTAGATACAGCTTTCATTAGAATAAGAGGTGCATTTGATAGTTCATTATATGAATTTAATTTAACACCTCAACAAAATGCAACTGGTGGTGATGAATTTTTAGGTTCATATGAAATTTCAATCTATTTTCCAACTATTGATGATTGTGTTGATCAAGAATATATAATTACTGAAGTTGATTTAGTTGATACTCAAGGTAATAAAGGTTCGTTTTCAACAACAGATAGATTTGATGAAATTTTCAATCCATTTATAAATTACGTGAATAATTCAGGTATCATTAGAAATAAATTTTCATCAAGAACTTGTACTTCAAATGATCCAACATCACCAACTTTAAAATCATTTTCAATTGATTCATCAACTGAAACTGGTAAAGTTAAATTTACATTTCAAGCAGAAGATATTGAAAGTGGTATGAAAGAGAATCAATATCCAATTGTTTATATTACAACTGATAGATTTGAACAAGTTCAATGTATATCTGAAATTGATTTCTACGATTTTCCATATGCAAATTATAGTTGTGAAGTGTTATTACCATGGAAATTTGGTAATGGAAAAGATTTATTAGTTTCAGTTTATGGTTTTATTAATAATGGTGGATATTATGGTGGTTTCTCAACTTTGGAATTGTTTAATTTGGGTTTTGGTTATTCAGCAAATGATATTATTACTCATTTACCATCAACAAGAATAACAGGTTCAAGTAGATTAAGTAATAGAGGTGGTGGAATTTGGATTTATGGTAGTGGCTTTGCTTCTGGTCAATTTATTAGAATTACATATAATAAAGAAGAAGGAATTGTTGAAAATGGATTTCCATCAATTGTACATTCAAGTGCAATTTTTATACCATCAATTAAACCAACTAATAGTAAATCAATTTTAGTTGAAATGTTTAAAAACAATGGTGGAGAAGTTACTGTTTCAAATGAATATACAATTGATGTAATTGTTTTTGAATATAATTATAATGGAACAGTAATTTTAGATTCATCATCAGATATAACAACTTCATCAGAATCTTTATCATTGTCATCATCATCAGAAGTTATATCTGACAGTTGTTTTGGTAGCCCTGTTTGTGGTGGTTCTGATAAAGGTTATTGTTCTTCGTATGGTTGCATTTGTGATTCACCATGGGTTGGTTTAGATTGTTCTTCAAAAGTTATAATTATACCAAGACCAAGTAAAAACATGACAAATCCAACAATTGTTATACCAGTGGGTGGTGATAGTGAGCAATTAATTGAAAGTGCTCTTTATAAATCTATTATTTCAATTGTATCACTTAGAGAAATGACTCTCAATTCAATTTCAGTTGCAGAATATACATTTGATAAATGGATTTATAATGAAATTAATTCAACATCAAATGAATATCATACAAATATTACAGTCATTGATCTTGATGGTAAACCAACTATAACATCAATTAAAGTAACAATACAATGGTTTAAAGATTTAACAAGTATTACATTTGCAAATCAACAATTAACAATGAATCCATCTACAATTAAATATACAATTGAAATTTCAAATTATTCATTCAAATCAGATTTAAATACACTTCAATTGGTTATGGCAGTTGGTTTTTCTTCTTCAAAATCAAATGATATTTGCTCATTAAAAGAATTTGGTGAAAATCATGAATCAAATTATATTAAAGTTCAAATTGGTGATCATTCTTTATATGGAAGATATATAAAAAGAGCAATTGTTGATAATACTATCACAACTATTGATAATGTATTATTAGATTCATCATCATCGCTTTATCCAATTACTCAAAGTGCATCATCAGTTGAATCATTAATTGGTATAAATTTACCACATTATAAAGATTCAATTTTATTTGATCCAGACTTTTCTGTATTATTAGATAGTAATGATGTATCTGATACTGATGAAAATTCAATTTGTACAAATTCAAAAAGTAAATCATTATCAAATTCACAATTGGCAGGAATTATAATTGGTTCAATTGCATTTGCAGCTGTTGCAACAATTGTTGTGGTTTATTATATAGTAAAAAAGAAAAAAGATACAAAATTCTTAAATAGTATGCATAACAAATTAAATAGTATGAATAAATAAACAATAGTTTTAAAACTTTTTTATTAAAGTAATTTTTATTAATTTACCATTGTTTGGTTGTCTTTAACTTACACAAAAAGTCGATAAAAATATATATTTATGTACACAATAGATAATATAATATTAGATATCTTTATAGATTGTTTGTTTATTTTTCATTAAATTTAAAAACTGCCCATCACGGATTACAGTTAGCAAAAGGCGAACCGAATACACGTAATGATGAGTAATTAATGCGATAAAAAAATATATGATAAAAATATGACATCGCTTATGCTAATTTTATATTTTAAAAAAATAATATCAGATTATTTATATTTATAATGATAGCATTAGATAATATAATAATTGATTGTTTGTATTTTCATTAAGTTTAATTGTAGGTAGGTGTAGACATAATCTACACTAAAAAATAGTGAAAGCATTTTTAAAAATTGCCCATCACGGATTACAGTTAGTAAAAGGCGAACTGAATACACGTAATGATGAGTAATTAATGCGATAAAAAAATATATGATAAAAATATGACATCGCTTATGCTATTATGCTAATTTTTCGTGTTATGGGATTGATGATCAAAAAAATATTTTTTTTATTTTTTATGAATTTTCAGAAAATAACCGTTTATGATCACCAAAAAATAAATTGCCCTTAATTATTAAAATTTTTTCTATTAAATATATTATCAAATTGATCTGTTTTATTGTATGGACACACAACCAAAACAGATACAGCATATTTACATATCATTTAACCAGAACCACTCTTTTTATGTTGATACGGATCAACAGAACCCAATGATTCTGAAGGTAATATACTTGAAAATCATTTCTCCATGTCTTGTCTTTAAATATATTAATTTGTTATTACAATTTCTAAATTTGCTAAGGGTGAAATAATAATCAACTTCATATTCACAAGGTAATCACCTTGTGAATCTTTAAAATATATCTAAACTTGCTAAAAACACTGAAACATTTGAACCTTAAGGTTCAACAATTGATTTTCTATATTGTAAATATTTTGCAGAGTAACCTTTTCTTCATCTTCATCGTTATTTTTCAAAATTTAGACAAAAACAAAATTTTTTTTTTTCATTTTCAAAGATGTGACAGACTTTATTTAAAATTCCCTTTTCCTTTTTATTGTTGTTTATTTAATATTTAATTTTATATTCAATAATTTGCAAAATGAGAGAGGGGTAATTTAACAACAATGACGACGACGTCTACGACCAATATCAATATCAACATTGATAACATTTACATTACCACCACATCCACCAAAACCACCATAACCACCATCAAAACATGCAACATTATTACTACCAATTGAATTACCACCAAATGATGAAGCAAACTTTTTTTTGTTTGAATTAATTGAACCACTTGAAATTGATGAAATTGATTCTAAATTAATAAAAGCAATAATTGTTAATATTTGAATTTTATTATTCGAATAAATTACTATCACTATTTTCTTTCTCACTACTATTATTACATTTAAAACCATAAACTAAACATGATAACCACTTTTAACAGGTTGAATAGTATTTTGAAGGTCTGAAAATAAAACCAAATATTTAATTTCTTGAGCAGTTTCAAAATCATCTTCCTATTGACCTTTTTGAATCACCCAAACCAAATCTAATTTCACCACCAATATGTTTTAAAGGTAATGTTACTATTAACATTACATGTGCATTTTTATCATATCCATTATCAATCGCAAAATTAATAGGTGTTTTATACCTAATCCCCATCCGTTTGACCCTTAAGTACAAATAGAAAAAAAAAAATTTCCAAAAATACTTGCCTCGGACCACTTTTTTTCAAGAAAATATTTTTTTTTTCGAGGTAAACCTTTTTTAAACCGAGTACATAGACCTTTATAAACTATGTATAAACCGTGGGGAATTGTGTTTTCTACATATACTTTTTACCTGGGCTATCTATTTGTTATAATTTAATTAGTGTTTTATTATACACACAAACTATATAAACATTTGTAATATATTACAAACCTTTTCTAACTACAATACTGTAAATGTAAACCATGTTGTTTAATTATATCATCAATTTGAGAAGATACACATGGAAAAGAGATAAAACCTATATTTTTAAAATTGATACAATCAGAGTTATCATTTATTTTAATTGAAATTGATGTTTCTTTATTTTTATAATAAAATTCACCTTTAACTTCATCACCACTATCTTTTATTTGTACTTCTAATATTGCTTCTAAATCTGAATAATCTTCATATTCAATAAATTCAATATTTCTTGTCATTTTATTTATTTATTTCTTGACACCACACAATGAAATAATTTTAGCACACATTGGAATAAAACTAAAAATTATTTTAAAAAATAAAAAAATGTGGGGTTTTGAAAAATTAATTTTTATAAATATTTATTTTTTTATTTTATTTTAATTAATCTACATCTGAATCTATTACACCATCATCATCGTTAACATCATAATTATAAGTTTGATAATATTTTTCACAACCATGAGAATCATTAAAATATAAAAAGAATTCATTATGGTCATCTAAACTATCTGTATATTCTATTTCATTTGAATCACCATCTAAAATTTCATTTTCTTCATCGATTGGAGTTACTCTAATTAATGGTTTTGAATTTGTAAATTGTGGAAATGTTGATTGTAAATAATTTGAAATTGAAATTGATTTCCTATTTGTATTTTTAATTATATCACAATTGAATTTTGATTGATTAAAATAATCGGCAAATGAATAATCAACTAAACAACAATCATTATCACCCAACGATTCACAATATAAATTGAAAATTAAATTGTGTATATGTTCATCAGAATGTTTGATTATAGTTCTATGATGATTTAAATATTGATCCAAAACGAATTTGAACATTGGTAAATCATTTCTTCTTAAAAATGGATAAAAGAATTCTGTACTTGTTAATTTTGTTAAATAACCAACATATGGACTTTTTTCTAATAGATATTCATATAAATCAACTCTGTTATTTAATAATGATCGTTTTAAAAGTTGATTCCAAACAAACATTTTGATATTCTTTTTACCAATCATTTTTAAAATGCCAATAATAATTGGTAAATCTTGATACTTGCAAATTGTTTTTAATTTACATAATCTAATTCTAAAATCACCTTTTTTAAACAATTCTTTATATTTTGAATATATGCTAATTGATTGTTTAAATTCACCACTTTCGATTAAATCTAATAATTTTTTATTTTCAATATATTCTTGAATAATTTGTAAACAATGCATTGTTTGATCTTCAATTTGAATAATTTCATCTTCTTCCAATATGATTTCATTATCTTCTTTTTTTTTTCCTTGTATCGTTTCTTCTTTTTCTTCTTCTTGAACAACCATATCATCTTTAACATAGCATGGAACTTGAGAATCATCTATTATTTCAGGACAATTTTTTAAATACCATGATAGTAATTGTTTTGATAATAGTTGATAATCTATTTTAAATGTTAAAATTTCATTTTTAAATTCTTTACCAAACAATTCCATGAGCGAATAATAGTTACAAAGTGAAATTGTATTCCATTTACTTGATATATTTGATGGTTTTACTTTACAGAACAATACAACTTTTTCAAATAATAATTGAACCATTCTAGGACTACCATTCACTGTATCACCACCTTGATAATGTAAACCAAGTATATTAGTTGCAACTTCATGATTTAAATCTTGTGAAAAGTTTTCAACTATAATTTGAATAAATTTTAAATTATTAAAATGATATTGATCAACCAACATATCACATAACAATGTTTTCCAAATATTTAATCTCTTTGTTGAAAGTGTTTCTTTTACTTCATTACCATATATATAGTTTTCTTTAATTTTACTTATTGATTTAATAAAGTTTTCATCCATGTTTGTTGAATTATATAATAAATCAATTAAATCTTTAATTAATTGACCACTGATATCAAAATTACAATTTAAATTGAAAAAACCAAGTTGAATAACCAATTCTACAAATTCCGTAATTTGACCATCATCACAATTACAATTACCATTAACTTGTTCTGCTTCTTCTTTTTCTTGTTTAAATAATTTACAATTACCAAAAAATATTTTATTTACATTTTCATTTTCATTTGATAGTTCAACTAAAACTTTAAATGATTGTAAATCATCAATTGGAGAAAACTTACAATTTTCAAATAGTAATTGTAATTTGCAAACTTCATAACTATTAAACCATTTTAATAATGAAACCACATTTGAAAATGATTCTAAACAATTACATTTATAAATTATTAATTGAATAAATAAATTCTTTAAATTGAAACCAATAAATTCTTGACACTCTCGTTGATCTTTATAATTTAATAATGAATTTTCAATTACCATATTAATCAATTCAGTGATTTGTTCAATTGAAAATAATTCAAATTTAATTTCATCCATTTCCCACCACTTGTGAAATGTATCATTTAAAGATGATGATTGATATTTTATAATTGTTTTTAAATGTTGAAATTGCCTTGCGACGTTGAAATCTTTATCGGTACCAACAGGATTTGTTTTAAACCGTTCAAATACATGTGATAATTGTTGTAAATAATACCATGGTCTTTCTTTAATAATTGGTTGTTTAAAAATTGAAAATCTATTATAATTTATATAACTGTTGGATATTATTGATTTAAATTTAGACATTGGGAATTTTGAACCATACTTTTCAATTACACAATCAATTTTTTCATAATCGTACCAAAATAAACACCATAATAACATTATTTTAATATTTGTGTAACATAAATCTTCTTGATAAAAGATATCTTGATCTACGTAATTCCTAATTAAATAAATCAAACCATTTGTGACACAGGACAAGTCATCATTTAAATCGGTGATTGATAATGTAGAATAGCTTCGAGACTTATTAAATTTGACTAAACATATATTATCCAATTCTAGTAAGTTGATATCTACAATTCCATTAGCCAATACATGCTCTCTTAATTTTTGACTTTTAATATAAATATAAGTATCCAATGACATTTGAGGTGGTGTTGATATTTCAAAAAGGTATATATACAATTCATACTGATCATTACTTGAATGGAATATTTTACATTTTAAATAATTTGAAGGTGGTCTATTTAATTGTTGATATATACTGTAAATTGAGTAACCTTCTTTCCTATTTTCGTATAACCATTTCACAGCATCTGTATTACAATTGTAAATTGCAATATCAATTGATTGATCAGTTGTATTTGTTGGATAAACATTTGTAAATAATTCTAATGCCATTAAATTATTATTTAGTGCTGCATAGTAAATTAAATCATAATTATCCATTTGTTCTTTTTTAGTTGTATATACCAATTTCATTAATTCAATATCGGTCTTGTTTATCTCCATTAATTTATTTATACAATTACTTTTTATTAATAAATAATCATCTTGAACTTTACTATGATGTAATCTATCTTTTAATAATGAAATTTCATTTCTTTTCAAATACCATCCCAGTGATCTAATTCTTTTTAACCCAATACGATTTTTAATATGATATTCTTGAATTGTTTTAAATTTAATTGACATTGATTTTAAGTGACTAAATATTACATTTCTTATTACTTTATTATTAAAGACCTTTTTAAATAAAAGATCCATCTAATAATGTGGTTTACTATAAAGTGATCATGTGAAAAAAACAAAAAATCAAAAAAAAAAAAAAAAAAAAAAAAAAAAAAAAAAAATTTTAAATTTAAAAAAAAAAAATTTTTTATTTTTATTTAAAATTTAAATATAAAAAAAAAAACAAAACCCCAAAAAAAAAA
>JABXES010009972.1:0-11074 GCA_013375695.1 Dictyostelium brefeldianum | reverse complement strand
TAATATGGGTAACAACAATAACAACGGTAATAACAACAATATATTTCCTTCATTTTTACCATTTATTGTTCCGCCACCACCTCCACCACATTTTCAACAGCATATTCAATTAATGCAACAACAACAGCAGCAACAACCACAACCACCTCAACCACCACCATTTATACCACAACAACAACAACTTCAACAACAACCACCACAATTCATTCCACAACATATTCAACCACAACCATTTATTGTTCCACCACCACCTCCACCACATTTTCAACAACATATTCAATTAATGCAACAACAAAAGATGCAACAACAATCAAATATTAACAATGGTTCTAATAATATTATTTTAGATGGACCTTCACCACAAAGAATTATACCACCACAACAACTTTATAATTTAGCTCCAACAAACGATAGTATTAATAACAATAACAATAATAATAACTACGATAATAACTACAATAATAACAATAACTTTAACAATAACAATAATTATAATAATATTGAAAATGAAAAGAGAACTCAAAAACAAAATTCAAAAGCAGCTAAACAACAAAAGAAACAAATGAAATTAGAATTAAAACAGCAAAGACAACAACAAGAACAACAAAGACGACAACAAGAACAACAATTACAACAATTACAACAACAACAAAGACAGGAAGAGGAAGCAAGACAACAACTATTTCAACAACAAATTCTATTACAACAACAAATTCAATTACAACAACAACAATTAGCTCAAGCTTCAACAAAGTTGAAATTACAACAACAACAAACTACAACCACAACAACTATTCAATCACAACAACAAACAAATGTAAAAGTATCAAAACAACAACAACCAGCACAACAACCTCAAGCACCAAATGGCTCATACGCATATTCAGATCCATCACTTGTAATTAGATTTGATGAAAGTGATTCAGAAGATTCAGAGAATGAAAGTGATCAAGAAGAAATTGATATGGATCAAATGATTGAACAATTGGCAGAGAAAAAACTTTCTGAATTGGATCGTTTAAAAAAAGAAATTGCATTAAAAGAAGAAGCAAATCTCAGAAAGAAATTAGAACAAGCATTTAATAAAAAACCTTTATTATCATCTTCATCAAATAATTCACCAATTTCAACTCCATCAAACAATGATAACAATAACAGTAACATCAATAACAGCAACAACAATAACTCAACAGATAATAAAGAATTTGATTTAATTTCACAAAAACAAATTGAAATTAAACAAATGATAAAAAATTCAATTGATAATGGTAAAAAAGTACAAGAATTTCAAATTCAACATCAATTGATCACAACGGAAAAAGAGTCAATTGAAAATGAAAGAAATGAATTGTTAAAGAAATTAGAACAAACAGAACAACGACTTAAACAAATTTCAACTAAATTTACAATTTCAGAAAAAACACTTGATGAATTAAAATCAATTAATCAAAATGAATTGAAAACAATCAATATTAAACAAAGAATACTTGATGAATTAATTGATAATAATAGTAATTATAAAACAACTTCAACTACAACTTTATCAACATCAACAAAAGTATCAACATTAACACCAATTTCATCACCAATAAATTCGATTCCAGTTTCAAATTTATCATCTTCAAATAGTATAGTTTCAAATAATAGTAGTAACAGTAATAATAATGATGAAACTATGAATAACGATAATAATAATAATAATAATAATAATAATAATAATAATAATAATAATAATAACAATAATAACAACAACGATAATACAACAATCACAACTACAATTACTAGTAATTTAATTAATGGTAAAAAAGAAGATGAAGAAGAAGAAAGTGATGATGAAAATGATAAACCGTATAAAAAAGTTAAAAGTAATGATGACAACTCAAATATTGATGAAGAATTGGAAAGACAAAGAAAAGAAATTGAAAGAATTGAAAGTGAAAGAATTAAAAAGATATTATTATTAAAAGAAAGAATATTACAACAAAAGGTACAATTACAATCAAAAGAAAAGCAAGAACAACAATTAAATGGTAATAAACAAACTGGTGCAGCAATAGTAATTGATAGTAATCAATCATTAACATCAACATCAACATCAAATGGTCAAGCACCAACTAAAATTAGTGCAATTGTTGGATTAGCAGAAGCACCTCCATCATCTGCTAAAAAAGTAAATGTTATACCAAAAGCTAACATTATTCAAGATATTGATCATGAATTAACAGATGAATTAGCTGGTTATATGAAAAGTATTGATAAACTTTGGGATCAACTTTACGTTATACCATCATCTTCATCATATGATGATATTGATAATTTCACTGAAACAATTACAGATGTAAAATTTATTGATCCAATTTTATATAATTCAACATTTGAATCAATAAACAATAATAATAACAGTAACTACAGTAATAATGATCAAATAGATATTACTTCAACTTCAACTTCAACATTTACACCATTAACAACAACAACAACATCAACATCAACTACCTCCTCTTCAACTTCAACAAACAATTTAAATATTAAATATAAATCACCATTAGTATCATTAAGATCATATAGATTTAGTCCAAATTATCAAATTTTTGGAGAATCTAATGAAACATCAAGTAATTATTCATTAAAATTAAATCCATTTGTTAGATATTGTCAATATGAAATTGATGGTATTTGTAAAGATGCAAATTGTAAATTTCAACATCAACGTGATTATGAAACAACACCATTGGAAACAATTAAGGATTTATTAAGTTATATCATTCCAAAACAACATGAAAATGGTAATGGCGAAAAATCAAAAGATGATTTCTTAAATCAAATTAAAAATTACATTGATAAAATTCCATTGTCAAAATTGGTAAAATCAACAATTGATTTTGTAAATAAAAAGAATGGTTTAACTGGTGGTGATAGTGATAGTGGTAACAACAATTCAAAAATTTATTTCAATTTAACATCAGATAGAGAAAAGAAATTAGAAAAAAGATTTATAGATTATGAATCAATGTCAATTGAACAACAAAGAGAAGTGTTACAAAAGATTAATTTACAAAAAGAGAAAAAGAATGAACCAAATCAAAAGAAATTATTAAAACGTTCAAGAGCTGTTGAATTAAAAGATTTGGTTAAAAAAGATGAAACTGAAGATTTCCTTTATCTCGATAGATTTCAAGAAACAAATAGACCAACTCATTTAATTTCATATTATAATAATTATAATAATACAATTACAACTGAATCAATCATTGATGATGATGATCCAAACATTAATCAAACAACTACAAATTCAACAACTGATCAACAATCAACAAATGAAGAAGATAAAATTGAAAGTGGTACAACCACATCAGAAGATACCAATAACATTGTTGAATCAATTGATTCATCATATGAAGAAAAGAAATATTTAACACAACAACAAACTAGATATGGTACAAATTCAGTTGTTACATTGGAAGAATATTTGGAAGATCCAACAAATCAACAATTATGTTTTTCATATATTAGTTTAAAATGTTCAACAAATAATGGATCAACCAATATACTGTTGGATAAATTAAATAGAAATGAAATTTTACATGCACTTAGAGAAATTGTATACAATAATCCAAAATCTGTATTATTTTGGAAAATTTATCTTGAAGTGTTTCAATTGAAATTTGAAAATTCAATTAAAGAAATTGAAGAATTGATAGATAGTGCCATTACATCTTGTAATTCAATTGTATTTCATCAAATGAAACAAAAACTTTCAAATAGATTGGATAAGAAAATATCAATTTGTTTAAAAGCAATTCATAATATAATTTTAAATGGTAATGGTGATGATAACGATGGTGATAATGGTAATCAGTCATTTAATTTATCAGATAAAGAGAAATCATTTTGGATATTTAATTTCATACTTTGCTATTTGGAATCAATTGTTGAAGCTGGATTTAGAAATGAATGTTTATTGGAATTATTTAATTTATTTAATATTTCAACAGATGGATTAGTTGGATTGTTGGTTAATACTGGTGGTGGTGATCAAGATGAAATTGGCGAAATTAGAAATTATCAATTAATTTCAAATAATGTTGAAATCATTAAACAGTCATTGTTATCTGATGAATTACAAGTAATTGGTTTAATATTGGTATCGGTATTGGTATTTAATAAAGTTCCTTCAATTTCTCAACTTTATCAAAATGTTCAAGATAATTCAATTGGTGCTCATTGTCATGATAATTTTGAAATGAAAATTTGTTTATTGGATTGGAATTGTTTCTTTAATGGTAAATCTTTTTATTTAAATAGTAATTTAAATTTAGAAATTATAAATTCAATTTGGAATTCATTAATTTCTCAGCCGTCTCTTCTTTCAGAATCTTTAAAATCAAATTATTTCATTTTTCAAAATAATAATAATTTTAATATTGGTGGTGGTAATGATGAAGATGGTGAAGAAGGTTCGTCAATCATTTTAAATAATTGTTTACCAAAAACATCATCAATTGATTCAATTTTAAAGAAATCAAATAATCCATTAGAATTATTTAATTTAGTTTCATCAAATAATGGTAGTGGTAATGGTGATTCATTTTACTTTATAATTCAATTTATAAAATATAATGGTTTATCAAATGTAGAAATTATTGAAAAGGTTAATCAATTTATTAAAAATTTAATTTTCAAACAAGCTGGTGATAAAATATCAAATATTGAAACATCAATTCTATTTAATATTTTATTAAAAAGAGATAATAGTTATTCAATTCAATTTGATCAATTACCACATAAAGAAATATCAAGAGATGAATTGGTTTATGTTTGGATATTATTTAGTATTTATGAATATTGTATTGGTAATGGTGATGGTATGGAACAAGAATCATCAGAGTCTGTTGAAATTTTAAAAGATTCATTAAAATGTTCAAATGGTTTAAATTTAATTGAAAAGAAATTAATTTGGTTAGAATATTATAATTTATTGGAAATGATTGGTCAATTGGATATTGATGATTTTGTAGATGACCTTTTTGAAGATTTACCAAATCAATTCAATTATCCACATTTTGATTACCAAGTTCAAATACCACATGAAACTCCAAACTTTTTAATGTCTGCCCTCAAACCACCAACTGTTTGCGATTATTCATATTCAAATCAAATATTGGAAAAGTTTTTAAATTACAAGAATCATAATCAATCATTATTAAAATCATTAGCATTTAAATTTAATGATAATTCATTTATTTTAAAGTGGTAAGTAGTATAGTAGTAATAGTAAGCTGCAGCTGCAGTAATTATAATATTACTAATTACACCACCACACTATATATAGTTATATCAAATCATTATTATCAGTATTAATATGTCCAACAAATTTTGAATCAATTAAAAGAGTTTTAAAATCAATTAAACCAAAGAGAAATATACCATTTGAAATTTGGAAATTGTAACGATATTCTTGTTAACTTTTTGTAGTAATAGTATAAAAATGAAAAACGATACACTTTCACTGTTGACTAAAAAAAACTAATTTCACACCACTTTTCTCTCTATTATTATCTATTATACAACAGGTCACTATTAGCAGCAAAGAAATTTAAATTACCAGGTGAACAAATTTCAAAGATTGAAAAGAACATCATTTGTTATCATCCATTCAATATTGAAATTTGTGTTGATTGGTTGGCAAAATGGTGGAAATTTGATTCTGCTTTTAGAAACAATGATAAATTAAAACAAACAATTGATAGATTATTAGAAAATGGTGTAAACATTCCATATTTAGCACCAACTAAAGTTTCAATGACTAAATCAATCATTGTTAATGTACCTCTAATTCCAATTCAAATTCCAATTCAATCAATTGATGGTGAAATTGATCATACAACAAGTAATAATAATAGTAATAGTAATAATGTTGAACAACAACAACCTCAACAACAGCAACCATCATTATCATCAAATACAGATTCAAATACAGATCAAGAATCAACAACTCCTACTTCAAAAAGAGTTGGAAAGAAAAGAAACAAAAGAAATAATTCTGCAAATGCAAAGAAAGCGGCTATAGCATTTGCAAAAGCTTCTGTTTTAAAACCACCACCAACATTATCAAGTATACCAACAACAACCACAACAACTACAACAACTGCAAGCAACACTGATAATAATAATAATAATAATAATAATAATAATAATAATAATAATAATAATAATAATAACAACAACAACGATATAGAAAAAAGTAACAAAAATTAACTAACCCTTTTTTTTTTTTATTATTCTTTTTAATTCTCTTTATTTATTTAAAAAGAAAAAAAAACACAACTGTACAAATCCCACTCCTTTTGCTCTTTAGATAATTATTAAAAAACAAAAACCAATAGAAAAAAAAAACAAGTATAAATAAACAAATATATAAATAAAAAAAAAAAGTATTATTATTACAACAATCAGATTTAGGGGTTTTTTCATTTTTTTAATGGTAAAATACTAAACAAAGCTAAATAAAAAAAGTTATTTGAGTAATATTCTTAAAAAAATTATCTTTATTATTATTGTTTTTTACAAACATTGTTTACACATTTTAAATTACTTTCACAACCACAAAACTTTTCCAAACTTGTTTCAGTATTACATGGACTACCTAATACACCAAGTGGTTGACAATATCCAAATACCCAACTAGTACAACATCTTCCTGTACCACATGAACTTAATATATTACAAAACTAATATTTTAAAATTCATTAGTTTAGTGTGTAATTATATATTATCTAGAAATATTTAAATAAACTACATACTTCAGCTTGTGTATTTGAAATTAAAAACATTGAAATAATAGCAATGATTAATAAAAGTAATGATTTCATTTTCTATTTTTGTTAATAAAATTGGGTGTTAATATAAATTATAAAATTAAAAAATAAAATTTATTATTTCATACTTTTTTTGTTAAAAATTTTGACAGTAATAAATTGCAGTAAATAATAGTTGTAATAAAAAATTATAAAAAAATAAAATTTTATTGTGGATATTTATATCTTTTTAAATAATTTAAAATAATTTTAAATAAATTTATATCAATCTTTGCTAAAACTATATCTTTTCAAATAAAATTTTGATTTTTTTATTTATTTCGTACACAGTATTGTGGTTTTGTTGTATGATTATTTGAACATTTTATTTGATTTCTTCGGTGTAAAACACAATGTAATATTACCGCGGTATTTTATTTTATATAAAATACATCCTCTTGCTATCTTTTATTAATGAAATTATAAACAAAAAAAACATTATGTGTCTTTTTTTTAACAACGTTTTAATTATAATTATTGTTTTTTATTTCTTTGAATTTTTTCTGAATTTTATTTTTATATTTTAAAAAGAGAAGGAGGACCTCATAAATTTTAACACGTAGTATGTTTTTAATTTTTTTAATTTTCGTTTCTATTTATAAATGAAATTTTAAAATACCACCGATTATTATTATAAAATAATAAATAAACATAGATAACAAAAAAAAAAAAAAAAATATATATATAAAAAAATAAATCTTAAGATATGACAAAAACACCTTATTTAAATAATGAAGAATATGACCATTTATATAAAAGTAAGTTTTTCTTATTTAATATTAATTGATATATTCATAATTATTCTAACAATTGATATTATTTATTTATTTATTTATTTATTATTTATAGTTGTATTGATTGGTGATAGTGGTGTTGGTAAAAGTAATTTATTATCAAGATATACAAGAAATGAATTTAATTTAGATGCAATGGCAACAATAGGCGTTGAATTTGCAACTAAAACAATTAAAACACAAGGTAGAACAGTGAAAGGGCAAATTTGGGATACTGCAGGCCAAGAACGTTATAGAGCAATTACAACTACTTATTATCGTGGCGCTGTAGGTGCATTACTTGTATATGATATTGCTAAATTGGCTACTTTTAAAAAAGTTGAAAAATGGTTAATTGAATTAAGAGAAAATGCTGATCCAAATATTTGTATAATGTTAGTTGGTAATAAATCAGATTTAAGACATTTACGTGAAGTATCAACATCTGAAGCAAAAGAATTTGCAGAAAAAAATAAATTATCATTCATTGAAGTATCTGCATTAGATTCAACAAATGTAGAATTGGCATTTCATAATATTTTAACACAAATTTATAATTTTAAAAATAGACCTTTAAACAATTTAAATGGTGATGGTTTATCTGATGATCAATTTATAACTACAACAACAAATATAATTAAACCAATACCAAATGAAGTTAAACCAAAACCTTATTGTTGTTAACAAAAAAAAATATAAATATAAATAATATGTAATTTTAAAGTTGTACGATGACTTATTTTTTTTAAACAAATAAAAATACACCCAATAATATTTTTTAATTTTTTCTTTAAAAATTCTGAATTTATTTTCATTTTATTTAATACACAAACTATAATATGAAAAATAATGTAGAGCATGACCATTTATTTAAAAGTAAGGATGAGGATATTAAATAATATTAATGCTGAATCTAAATATTGATATTATTCATTTATAAATAATAATATTTATAGTTTTTTTAATTGGCGATAGTGGTGTTGGTAAAAGTAATTTATTATCAAGATATACAAGAAATGAATTTAATTTGAAAGAATTTACAACTATTGGTATTGAATTTGTGACTAAAGCAATTAATATACAGGGTAAAACAATAAAATGTCAAATTTGGGATACTGTTGGTAAAGATCGTTTTAAATCAAATCCAACAAATTACTTTCGTGCTGCAGAAGGTGCATTACTTGTATATGATATTACTAAAACGGATACTTTTAAAAGGTTATCTGAAAGATGGTTAGTGGAATTAAGAGAAAATGGTATGTTTTTAAATATGAATACCTTAAATTATTTAGTAAGGTAAGTAACTAACTCATTACTTTTTTAATTAGCTGATCCAAATGTATGTATTATATTAGTTGGTAATAAATCAGATTTAAATCATTTACGTGAAGTATCAACATCTGAAGCAAAAGAATTTGCAGATAAAAATAAATTTTCATTTATTGAAGTATCTGCATTAGATTCAACAAATGTAGAATTGGCATTTCAAAATATAATTACACAAGTTTATAATTTTAAAAGTGTAACTAATGATATATCTGATCAATTTACAATAATTAAACCAAACGAAGATCCTAAAAAATCAAATTGTTTTTAACACCTTGTAATTTTAAAATAAATATAATATGTAATTTTAATCGGGTGTGTTATTTAAAAAAAAAACATAAATTCACACACACAAATAAATAAAAAATAAAAAAATGAATTAATTGTATGCATGTACGAGTGTGTGTTTGTATTTTACAAATTGAACACTATATCGAATAAAAATAATTTTAATAAATATAAATATTATTTTTTATAGTTGTGTGCTTTGAAAAAAAAAAAAAAGGAAAAAAACAGCTAGCTACCAAATTTGAATTTGTGTGTTATTATTTTATTTTTTAAAAAACCAAACAACTATATTGTTATATTATTTTGTGTGTAAATATTAAATTTAATTAAAAATCTATAAAAATAAATTAAAATTTTAAAATACTTATATATACTTTTTTATTTTTTAATAGATTAATTAAAAGAAAAGAAAAGATGAAAGTATTATTTGTATTAACAAGTCATTCGGATTTAGGAACAACCAATAGAAAGACTGGATATTATTTATCAGAAGCAGCACATCCATGGAAAAAACTTCAAGAAAGAGGTATTGATGTTGATTTTGTATCACCAAAAGGTGGACCATGTCCATTAGATCCGACTTCATTCAAATTGGATGATGTAATAAATCGTGAATTTTGGGAAGATACAGAAGTACAAAGAAAATTAAAAAATACATTGACTCCAAGTGGTGTAGATTCAAATATTTTTGAAGGTATTCATTTTGTTGGTGGACATGGTGCATGTTTTGATCTAACTTCAAACATTCCAATCCTTCAATTAGCTGCTAGAATCTATGAACATGGTGGTGTTGTATCGGGTATTTGTCATGGTCCATCTGGTATGTTAAATATAAAGTTAATGGGTGGTACTTATTTAATTCAAGGTAAAAATGTTGCTTGCTTTACAAATGATGAAGAAGAAGAAGTTAAACTCAATAAAGTTATTCCATTCTCTTTACAAGATTGTATGAAAGAACGTGGTGCTTACGTTCATATTAAAAATAATTGGACCTCAAATGTTCAAGTAGATGGTAGAGTTATAACTGGTCAAAATCCTCAATCCGCTACTGAATTGGGTGATAAATTGGGTGATTTAGTATTAGAAGTTCAAGCTAGAAGAATGGTATCACAATAATTAATAATAATTTAAAAAAATATAAAAAAATTAATATAAAAAGTAAAACTATTACTAAATATGTATAAAGTCTTTGTTCAAATTTATGTTTTCATTAATTTTAATTTATATAAATAAATATTTTTTATTCACAAAAAGCAAATTAATAATTTAAAAACAAATAAAACAATTATAATTATAAAATGACTATTATTATTTGTAGGTAATAAAATAAAATTGTTGATATGTATTTCATCTCCTCATATATGTTTATATCAACCTGAATCAAGTGAGAGTAATAGTAATTTAAATGTGATCATGTGATGTTATTATTTGTTTGTTCATTGCTGTGTATTCTGAAGATTTTTTGTTTTTTTTTTTTTTTGAGTTTCTGGTGTTTTTTTTTTTATTTTATTCTCATTCTTTCTTTTTCATTGTATATAACACCGGAATTAAATTTAAAATCATCAGAATGTTTATCAATGTTCTGATTTTAAATTTTGATATAAAATGTAAATTTTATTGATCATTATTTTCATTAGCAATAAACAATAAATAAATAAATATAAATACAATAAATAAATTAAATAAATAACAAACATGACACAAACAACAAATAATAATAATAATAATATTAGAGAGAATTTACAATCAGTTATTAAAGGTATTCAAGATAATTTAATATTAGAAACATTTGATAAATATTATCATCCAGATGTAGTTATGTTTGAACAT
>JABXES010009964.1:0-11078 GCA_013375695.1 Dictyostelium brefeldianum | reverse complement strand
AAGGAATACCGATAGGAAAGGTGTGTGACCAATCCGATGCCAGTTTACTGGTGCTTGTAAATCCTTTTGTGGATTCCAATCACTTTCAAAAATGATAACGGTATCAGCAGTTTGTAAATTCATACCAAGACCACCAGCATGTGTTGATAGTACAAAAATCCAATATGGTGAATCTGGTCTATTCCATTCAACTACCAAGTGAGCACGTTCTTCTGGTTTAGTTGAACCATCTAAACGAAGGAAACCCCATTCTTTCAATGAGAAATATTCTTCCATTAAATTGATAACTTCGGTCATCTGTGTGAAAATGAGTACACGATGTTTACTCTCTTTCATTTTCATGAGAATTTGATCCATTGTATCAAATTTACCACTTGAACGAATTAGATCTTCATTGATATCCCATTCTTCTTTGAAAAGGTATGGATGATTACAAACTTTTTGCAATTGTTTAACAACATTGTTGAAACCTTTCATCTTTAAACGACCACTTTTACCTTCTTTTGAATCTGGATCAATTGGAAGTACATTGTATTCAGCTAAACTTCTATACATTGCAATTTGAAGTGCAGACATATTACATTTAATGACTTTTTCTTTCTTGTCTGGTAATTGTGATTCTACATCAGATTTTAAACGACGAAGTAAAAAGAAACGTAATACTTGATGAAGACGATTGATAATAATGAGTGATTCTTCTTCATTTACATTTATCAATTGTTTACCTTTTGCTTGAAATGGTGCATTAAACCAATTTTGGAAGGTATCTGCTGAATTGAAAATAGTTGGTAGCAAGAAATTAAGTAATGCCCAAAGTTCAGAAAGATCATTTTGTAATGGTGTACCAGTGAGGAGTAATCTATTTCTTGAATGGTATTGACGAAGTTGAACTGAAAGTTTAGAGTTTTTATTCTTTATACGATGACCTTCATCAATGATAATGTAAATCCAATGTACTTTACCAAGTGTTTTACGATCTTTAATAATGTATTCAAATGATGTAATTACCACTACAAATGCATTCTTTGGAATTTGACGTGCAATTTCTCTTCTTTCATCTTGTTTACCCTTGTATACAATTACATGAAGTTTTGGTGACCAACGTGCAAACTCTGATACCCAATTGGAAATGGTTGATAATGGTGCAACAACAAGGAATGGTTCTCTAACATTCATACGTTCATAAAGAAAACTAATAAATGCAATGGTTTGTACTGTTTTACCAAGACCCATTTCATCTGCTAAAATACCATTTAAATTACGATTATACAATGAAACTAACCATTCCAATCCAGTAACTTGATATTCTTTTAATTTACCACCTGTCATTAAATCTGGTTGTTCAATTACTAAATGATTTGATTTCTTTGGTAAAATAGTTGTAGTTGATTGAATTGGTGATGTTATATTTGCAATTGGTTGTGATGATGTAGTTGTTGTAGTTGTTGTAGTGGTATTGGTTGTATTTGAAATTTCAGGATTTGCCGCTGCAACTGCTGCTGCTGCTGCTTCAATTTTTTCTTGTTCAATTTCACGTTCTCTTTTTTCAGTTTGTTCTTTTTCCATTAATTGATGAATTGAACTTAATAAACTATCAGTTTCACCCAACAACATTTCCAAACGTTCATTTTTAGTTTTAGCCAATAAATCTCTGTAACCTTCAGTATCTCTTGCTTTGAGGAGACGAATACGTTCTTCTGATAAACGTTGTGCTTCTTTTCTTTCTTTTTCTTTATGGTGACGATGAATTGCTTTGATAACATGTTGACGAAGGAATTTCTCATTTCTAATATGAAACTCTTTAAATTCTCTAGTATGAACAAGTAATGCTTCAAGGAATTTCTTTTTATTTGTTGTTAATACAGATTCTGGAATTTGATTTACACCACCGCTACCATCGTAAATACTTGTAAGTGTTTCAATTGGTTTACCAACTAATCTTGGAATTGAACGAACGTACAAATCGTAATCATTATCATTATTGTTTTGAATGGATCTAATTAACACTTGATCTTCCATTTCCAATGATATATCATTACGTAGTTTTCTTTGTAATTCTAATAATCTAAGTTGTTTACTTTCAATTTCAGATATAATTCTAACATCAATTGGTAAGAAATGAGTTGGTATTTCTTTAAGTTCATCAATTCTAGTCAATACTTTTGCTTGAATCTTTAAATCTCTTTCATTAATTAACATTATTGCTTCTGGTAATCCTTTAATATTTTCAACACTTGATGGTATTGTACTTTTATAAACTGATTTAATTGATGGTGTTATAATTATATTGTTGCTTTCGCCATCACTTTCACCACTAGTTGACGATGATGTTGCTGTTGTTGAAATTGATTTAATCTTTTCTTTAACTTGTAATTGTTGAAATTGTAATTGTTGTAATTGAATTTGTTTATTATCATTACTTTCATCCATTGAATCACTATTTCCTATTGTTGCTGTTGTTTCTTTTAATATTGAAATTTGTTCTTCAATTTCTTTTAATTTTGATAATTGTTCCTCTTCAATTTCTCTTTCAATTTCTTGTTGTTCCAATTTTTGTTGTTGTAATGCTAATTGTTGTTGTTGTTGTTGTAAATGTTGAGTTGAACAGAGTTGCTGATATTGCATTGTATTTGTTGTAATTGGATTATTATTTTGATCCAATTTAATTAATCCTTTTGGATAGTATTTCAAATTACCCAATTCTTCTGAAAACGATGGAACATGTGGTGAATTCTCTAATATTGGTGACATCTTTTGTAAAACTTGTACTGGAATTGGTAAATTTCTTGAAATATATTTAAATGATTCAACTTGTGCTTTAAATAGTTCAACTACTTCTCCATGACTATTACCATTTGTGTTGTTATTATTTATGTTTGTACTATTATTATTATTGTTATTTAGGTTTATTAAATATAATTTTGCAATTTGTAACATTGTTGTAAATTTTGGATCAAATTCATCAACGCCACCACTTTTTAATTCTGATAAAGCATTTACTAATTTTAAATAGTTTGGATCTTTTGATGCATTAAATAGCTGTTCATTTGAATCAACATTCATTTCTACTGTAAAGTAAGTATAGTGTTAAGTAAGTATAGTGTTAAGTAAGTATAGTGTATAAGTGAGTGTACATATATAAAATTTATATGAGAAAAAAAAAAAAAAAAAAAAGTTATCTAATTACCTTCTGTATTATTTGATGGTGTCATTGTGTATTTATAGATGAAGATGTAAATAAAAATGATGAAATGTGTGAAAATGAGGGAAAAAAGTTTTTTTAAATTTTTATGTTTTTATGATAAAAAAAAGCGAGAACTGATTTTAATTTAAGTTTTAGTTATTGTTGTTATCTAACATGTATGTGTGCCCGATGTGTATGTGTGTTGATATGTTGATGTAATGTAACTAGATGTAGTGGCTATGTATTGTTATTATATGTTTATATGTTATATATATAATGTACTATTTATATGTAACTATAGAATTAAAAATAATAAAACAATTAAATATACAAATAGATCTTTATAAAAAACACTTCTGATCTGACAATGGAAATGAGTGTTTTAAATAAGTGTCGCGCGGGTGTTGTTTAATTAAAAATTTTAAAAACAAAAAAAAAATTTTTATGTATTTGTGAAGGAGCGAAAAAAATTAATGTGACAAAGAAAAAAAAAAAAAATGAAAAAAAAAAAAAAAAAAAAAATTAATTTTTAAATTAAAATAAAAAAAATTTAAAATTTTATTTATTTTTTATGTTTTTTTTTATTAAATTTTATATTAAAAAAAAATAATTATTATATTTTTTAAAAATAAAATTAATAAAAATAAATTTTTTAAAAAAAAAAAAAAAAAATTAAAAAAAAAAAAAAAAAAAAAATTTAAATTTATATGAGAAATTAAAAAAATTAAAAATTTAATTAATATAATATGACTGTATTAAATAAAGTTAAAATTATATCGCTATGGAACAACAACTTAAAAATAATCCCCTTCTTTTAATTTAAATATCACTCTTTCAGTAACAATAAAATAGGGAATCCAGAAAATATAGTTTTTTGAAATTATTAAAAATGGAAATGCACTCAAATAAAAAAAAAAATTTGAAAAAATTTAACGGATTTTTATAAAAAAAAGTAACGGATTTTTTTCTTTTTTATATTTTATATTTGTTTTTGTTGGTTGTTGCTATATTAAATAGTAATTGTATATTCTAGAGTGATTCTATTATTATTTATTTATTTATTATTTATTATTTATTATTATTATTATTATTATACCATTAAATAAATTAATATTTAACTATTATACTTGTTGTTTTTTTATTTTCTTTCTTCATACAATTATTACATGTTGAAACAAAGCTAAAGGTATTTGATGATGATGATGATGTAATTGATGATGGTTGTGGATTATTTGTATTTTCAAAAACACATTTTTCGCAAATTGCTGTATTACATTGACTACATTTATAACCTGTTGATTTTGGATAAACTTTACCAATACATTTCTTACTGCTACCACCATTGCTACTATTATTGTTACCACCACTATTATTTACACCAACTATATATTTTAAAATTACTCTATTACAAGATAAACAACGCGATGGATTCTTTTCACTCTTGTATAAATATGGTGACTTTCTTTTGTTTGGTAAAAATGATGATGAATTCATGCTGTTACCATTACTACTGTTGCTGCTATAAAAATCATCATCACCTGCAATATTTAATGGTGGTGGATAATATACATTAAATTCGGTTAATGTATTAAAATTTAAACTAGAAAATGAAGATGGTGAAAATGATGGTGAAACAGTTGCAGAGAGTGAAAGTCTTGACAATATTTCCGGTGAATATAAACTTTCCAAACTACTTGATAAACTATTACTAATACTATTATTATTGTGTTGTTGTTGTTGTTGTTGTTGTTGATCTATACTTGATACTAATGAACTATTTATATTATTTGATGATTGAGTTTGAGATGATGCCAATGTAACTTCGGAACTATCTAATGACGTTGACATTATTGAACATGCTGAGTTAAATAATGATTTATTATTATCTTTTTGAATTAAAACTATATCAGTTGGCCCCATTATTTATGTATTATTTATATTATATTTTTTTATTTATATATGAGTGTAAGGTGCTCTTTTTTTTAATTTTATTTTATAAAAAAACGAAAATTATACAGAGGTAGTGTGTGTTTAATGTTTTAATAAAAACTATATAATTTTTTTTTTTTATTTATTGTGTTTTCTAGACTGTGTTTTTTTTTTTAAATTATAATTAATTTAATTATAAATATTATATATTTTTTTTTAAAAAGCTATATATAAAAAAAATATGTATGTGTGAGAAAGTGAGTGGGTGAGTGTGAATATATATGTATAATTTTAGTAATAAAGAATGAAAAATAAATTTATATATGAATAAATATGTTGAATAAATAATTTATAATAATAAATAATAAATAATAATAATATTATATAAAAATATATAAATATGTAAATATGTAAATGGCAAATAAAATAAATTTAGTATATTTTAATATAAATAAATAAATAAATAAAATAGAGACAGAGAATGTTATTTGTGTTTATGTTTAAGTTTTTTTTTTTCTTTGTTTTTAATAAAATACAAAATAATTTTAAAATTTATTTGTAAATCTTTGTGTATGCGTGTGTATGTGTTTTTTTTTATTTAAAAAAATAATAATAATATAAAATTTTATAATAAAAACAATTTTGTTGAGTATGAGGAGAGGAGAGTACTAATATCAAAAAACTAATTATATAATATTTTGTGTTTGTGTGTTTGTGTGTTTGTGTTTATTTAAGTGTTTGTGTGTTATTGTGTGTGTGTGTGTGTGTTTGAGAGAGTGCGAATTGATTATGATTATTATTATATTTGATGTTTCGTGTTTGTGTGTTATTGTGAGAGTGTATATCAAAAATAAAATTTAAATATAATCACACAATACCGAGATAATTTACTATTTAAATTTTATAAAACAACAATAGTCATTGATTGATTTAATAATATAATATTATTAATAATATTTCAAAAATTGTAATAAACCCTCAATCTTCTTATGCACACTATTTCTCATTTACAAATGTGGGTTTTTTGATGTTTGATGATTTTTTGATGATTTTTGATGATTTATAAAATAACAATAAATAATTATAATAATAAATTGATTAACCAACACACAAACTCATTATAGTGAATAATAAGAAAGGTAATATTAATATTACTAAGATTATCTCAACAATGAATTTTATGCGTAAATGAAAAAAAAAAAAAAGTTTTTTTTTTGAATTTTTTTATAAATAATTAGTGGCGTTGTGTATCAGTCATATTATTTCAATAAAATCAATATAACAAACACGATACACATATATACGATGATTAAACAATTTACAAAATCAATTGTTGTAAAACAATTAACCAATACTATTGGTAAAAGAGGATATTGTTCATACTTTGAACAAAGAAATAATAATTTACCATATAACACAGATCCAATCACTAAAGAAGACCCAAATCAAGTATCAAAATATTTTGATGAATGTAAGTGGTGGTAATAGTAGTTGTGATCACATATATACACACACAGCATACACATACATCAGTGTAACAAATGATGATATATACAGTAGAAACTAATAACTATACTACTTATATATGTATAGATAATAAACATAAAACATTTATATCATTTTTTGATAAAAATTCAATTACAACACCATCAATTTCAGGACTATATGCAAGAGATGGATCAGAATTTGTAGCACCATCAGCATCAATTGTTGGTAATGTTAATTTAGGACCTGGTACATCAATTTGGGATAATTGTGTTATTAGAGCAGATGTAAATTATATTCATATTGGAGCATTTACCAATGTACAAGATGGAACTATTATCAAAGAAGCAAATTCACCAATTTCATTGGATCACAATGGTAGTACAATCATAGGTGATCACACTACAATTGGTCATTCATGTATATTGGAGGCATGTACTGTCGAAGAGAATTGTTTAATTGGAATGGGTTCAATTTTGGAGCCAAATTCATACGTTGAAGCAAATTCAATCCTTGGTTCAAATTCAATTCTTACTAGTGGATCTAGAATTGGTTCTGGTCAACTTTGGGTTGGTAAACCTGCAAAATTTGTTAGAAAATTATCTGAAGAGGAAATGATTGATATTGTAAATCGTTCACATTCCTACTATTTAAATGCTCAAGTTGCAAATGAAAGTTTTGGTTTAGATTCTCAATCCTTTTTATATGCTCAAGCTGAATCTGAAGGTATTAATGTTGGTTGGAAAGGTGAATATTATGATGATAAATAAATCATCATCAATATAAATATCAAATAATAATATATATAAAATTAATAATAAATAATAGTAATAAATAAATAATAAAAAAAAAATAATTGATTTTTTGAAGTTTTTTAAAAAAATTTAAATTCATTAATATTTTTTAAATTTACACTCATAAAAACAAACACTAACCATATAACCAATAAAATAAATATTCAAACCACATATTTGACTCACACCCAAATTCTTCGTTCATTCACACACCGTACGTGGCTCACAAGTTTTTTTTTAATTTGCACTCATAATAGCTAAAAAGCACACATATACCACTGCTTGTTTAGCTTGCACTAACACACAAGTACACACAAATCATAACCAATAAATAAATAAATCAATCAAACCACACATATTTGACTCACACCCAAATTCTTCATTCACACACCGTACGTGGCTCACATGTTTTTTTATTAACACCCACTTAAAATCAAATAATTTACACACAACTCAATAATAATATGCAATTTGAAAGAGCAATTGATAATTTAAAGAAAGGATTAAATAATGAAAAGATTAAATTAGCGATACCTTGGGATTGGGTCAGTAATAGTTTAATATTGATGTTATTAGAATATTCAGATGGTGTCACACAAACTATTATTAAATCAGATTTACAAATTAAATGGAATAATGAAGGTATTGAAGCATCATTAAGTACTTTTAATAATAGTAATCATGGTGATGATAGTGAATTTATATATAAAAAACCACGTTCATTATATTTATCATATAGAAAAGAAACTATACCATTTGATTCAATAATTGAAAGTACAATTCAATCAATTGACACCAATGACAACAACTCTACAATTCATGGATGTTCAAATATTATTACAATTGGTGATCAACATTATACAAATCAATTATGGGTACATCCTAAACTTAATCAATTTCAAAATGAATATTTTGGAGAATCACCATTACTATCACCAGGTAGAAAAGTTAGAATTACAAATATTACAACACAATATTCAAATATAATTAAAGATAATGGTAATGGTAATACAGTAGTAAATATAGATAAAAAACAACAACAAAAGAAACAACAAGTTATAATGCCATCAAGTTTATTTATATTTATATTGAATAGTATTGATGAATTATCATTTAGTGAAAGATTAAAACATTTTAAATTATCAAATATGTTTAATAATAGACAAATGGTACCTGATCAAAATACTGTATTATGGGTATCAGTTGATAAAATATTATCATTACAAACTGAAAACACTGAAATTAAATGGGGATCATCAATACCATACGATAATTTCCTTGGTCACTCTATGAAACAAGTTATTCAATTATCAGAATTACGTGAACATTGGAGAAAAGATAAAGATCAATTATTCAATATAAATTTAATATTTTGGGATGAATTGGTTGGATATTGTAGATTATTAAAAAAAGGTGATAAAATTAGAATTCAAGGTGTTTATTATAATAGTCAAAAAAACATCAACAATGGTGGAACAACAATAACATTTGAAATATTACCATCTTCAACTATATGTGTATTACCAATTTCAAATTCACCAGATTTAACTTCAACTACTACCACTACCACCGCTACAGAACTACTGGAAAATAGATTAACAATTGATAATATTTATAAAATAAAGAAATCATTTTCATTATTATGTAAAATATTAAATGTAGATTATACAATTGAAAATCAAATAATTTATAAAGTGTATCAAGATAATAATCAAAATAACACAATTAATATTAAAAGAAATACAAGTAGTGGTTGTTTAAATAATGAATTCATTGAAATTGGTCAATTGGTATATTTTAGAAATTTACATACAAATAATAATAGCAACACAATACACTGTACCGATTCAATTGACAACTTTACAATTATTTCAAATATTCAGGGTATTTTAACAAGTAGATTTATATATGACGAAATTAAATTTATTAATCAATTGGGTAACTACTCAAATTCAATTATATTATTAAATTTAATTGGTATTGATTATAACTATAATTTCTTAAAAAGGGTTCATTCAATTTGTAGAAATGAAATTAAAGATACAAATAATTGTACTATTGGTTGTGGTAGAATAATTAAACAAAATGAAATTATAAATATATTTAATATTCATTATAAATTATCAGATGGAAATAATACAAGTATGTCAATATCAGCATCATCAATTGCACATTACCAATTATTACAAATTAATGAAAAAGAATTCGAAAAGTTAACAAAAGAACAACAAAATCAATTAATACAATTAACAATTGGTAAAATTTATTATTTTTCAATTACTAAAATAAGTGGTGGTAATAATGGTGACCAATTTAGGATTGATTCATGTTGTTATAATAAATTAAATTAATCTTCATTATTGTTGGCGGCATCTAATCTTTCTTGTTCTTTTTTAACTAATATTTTTAAAATACTTTCATTTCTACGTGCTAATAATTTAACATCATCTACATTAATTCTATTTGGTCTTTTAGCATGTGCTGCAAATGCAATTAAATCTTTTGCTATTATATTTGTTGTAACACTGTATACAAATTCTGAAATTGTTGATACCATTTCTTTTGATATACCAACATTTAATTTATCTGCTTGTGATTCTGATATTTTTGCAACTGAATGTTGAAGTGATTGTTTAACTTTATCAATTGTATTATTATCTAATATATTTTTATTTGATGTTGTGGTAGTTGTAGTCGTTTTATTTCTGTTATTGTTGTTTTTATCTCTTTTCTCTTCATCAAAAGTTTTATATTTATCATCTTGATCATCACTATAATATGTAGTAGTTGTTGTTGCTTTCTTTTTATTATTTGATTTAAATATTCTTTCATCAAAATCTTTATCTGATTCTATTTCATCATTATCAAAATTGTGTCTGTTGTTTTTTGATGTTGTTGATTTTGGTCTAGTTGAGAAAATATCCTTTTCATCTTCAGTATCACTACTATCATCAAGTAATATTGGATTTGTATTTGTTGTATTTGTTGTTTTTGTAGTTGGTTTTACTTTTTTATGTGTTGTTGATGATGTTGATGTTGAAGAAGTTGATGGTCTTTTATTTGTTGAAGTTGAAGATGTTGATAATCTTGGTTTATTACTTGTGCTAGTTGTTTTTTTTCTTTTACTTTCATATGTTTTATATATTTTACCTCCTTCACCATCAGATTCAAAGTCACTCATTCTTTATAAATTATATCTAATCTTTATCTGTGTATATCTATTTTAAAGCGGGTAAGTGCCATAAAAAAAATGGAATGTGTAAAAATTATAAAAAAAAAATAATTTAAAAGAGTGTAAGGAAAAATATATAAATAGTAAAATTAAGAATCCATTTAACCCTTTTATAAATATCTTTATCATATTCACACATAATATTCTTTGAAAATTAATTGATTGGTATTAAATATTTATTTTTTTTCTAAATGGATGAATTTTTTGTGTGATGTGGTACACGATGTTAAACACTCATTAAAATATAATAATTATAAGAGTATAAATAAATATATGTTAAACATACACTTTAAAAACATATATAATGTATTTTTAAAATAAAAAGTAGGTTGCGAAATAAATTTATTTTTTTTTTTTTTTTTTTTTTTTTTTTTTTTTTTTTTTTGGGGATTTTTTTTTTTTTGTTTAAAAGAATTTCTGCTAACTAAATAAGTGGGGTATAAACAAAGTCACG
>JABXES010009957.1:0-11118 GCA_013375695.1 Dictyostelium brefeldianum | reverse complement strand
TTTAATAATATCAACAAAAGAGAAGAAATAAAGATATTGCAAATAAAAAGTAATATGTTTTGGTTGTGAAATTTTAAAATTTCGAAAAAAAAAAAAAAAATAATTTTAAAAAAAATTGTCATACAAAAAAAATTACCAGTTTTTTATATGGTGCTGGACTCCCATGGAATTTTTATAGCTATCTTTGCATTTTAAAAAAAAAAGTTTTAAAAAATAAAGAATGTTTATTATAAATATTATATGTTTTACAAAACTATTAAAAGATAAATTGATATAAAGACTGCAAATATGATCAATTAATAGCATACACAGCTTTAATTTTAAAAGTTTTTTTACATAATGGTTAACAGTAGAAAAGTAGAATGGTGTTATGAACTAAGTAAAATATTTATTACAAAAGATTAGCAAGATATTGGATATCACATGCAAACTTTAATTAATTCTTTGTGTAAAAATTGAATAAATGCATAAACTTTTTGAAATTAATTTATAAATCATATTTTTCTTTTTATTTTATTATTATTTAAGTCTATAGTATTGTATATTTTTTAACACATTTATAAATGATATTGAATTTACACCCTATAAAACAAATAAAAAAATATATGTTGTGTAATACTCTTCAATTTGAAGTGTGGGTATATTTTTTGTTTGTTTTTATTTGTGTGTTTGATGTGCGTTTTATTTATTTTTGTTTTTTTTATTTGTGCATGGAAGTGTGAAGTGCTTTCTCTCTCTGTTAAAAATAAGTGGTATTTAAAACAATATTTATGTTGCTATATTTGTAAATTGAATTTGTTATATAAATTCATGTTGTTAATAATTTTTGTCTTACTCCGAATGAATTAATTTGTAAATAATTATTTTGGAATTATTTTTTATATGAGTTTACGGCAAAAAAAGTTCCCACATCTGGACTTGTTCAAATCCGTGAAGTGTGTGGTTGTTGTTAACTTTTTATTTAGTTTTCTATTCATTATAATAATTATAAAAAAGATTATAAAATGTACACAAGTACTTTGTACGTTATCATATGATAAATTATAATTACTATAGAAGGCTAATTTTGTAACCAATCTTAAATCAATAGAGATTGCCAAAATTATGTAAATAAATGAAATAATTAATATTTAAAAAAAAATGATACAAATAAAAAAATTAAGAATAACATTTTAAAATTTACAAGCTTTTTATAAATTACTCTTTGACAACTTTTTTTTATTTATATTAATGGATCCATTGTTTATATTATCATCTATAGCTGAATCACAAGATGTTAAAAAAGTAAAGTGCCATCATAACAATTGTAATTTCAAGACTACTTCTAGCCATCGTTCAAGACACGAAGAGGGTAAATAAATACATCCACAATGTACATTTAGTAATCCAACAGGTAGTGAAGGTTGCAGATTATATATTGCAAAGAGACAATAATCAAAATTCAAACAATCAAACAACGAAATTTATTCATATTGATCGATATAATAAATCAGATAGATTATAATCCTAAACTAATATTTAAAGATTTTATAATAAATTTATCAATACATTTTTATTCTCATTAGTTTTATCATTATTATGAATCATATTATAATAATTAATGTATAAAACTCTAAAATGATCATTCATATAGTATTGTTTTCTGTTGTTTTATTGCTTTTATATGGTAGAGATATATTTGGTAGTGATGAATTAACAAGATACAATTATATCAAATAAAAAAAATATTGAAGTGGGTGTGTTCATATTTTTAATTTTATGAAACGGCGTGAATGTGTGTTTGTTTTATTTATTGTATGTGTGTGAGTTTGAGTGTTTTTATTAATTTTCTATATATAGAGTAGGTATTGTATATATCTTTTTTTATGTTTACATTTAATTGATTGTGAATGGGTGTGTGAAGCGGGTGTTCTCTCTTTAACATTTTATATATATGGTATGTAATAATATAATAATAAACGAAATTATGTTGTTATATTTGTAAATTGTATTGTTTATATAAATTCAATATAATAATATGTTATTTTTAGTTTTAATTTTTAGCCTGCTTTGAATTAATTTGTAATTATTTTGGAATTATTTTTTATATGAGTTTACGGCAAAAAAGTTCCCACATATGGATATGTTCAAAATTAGTGGAATTTGTGTTTGTGTTAACAAAAATATATTTATTTTTCTATTCATTATAATAATAATAAAAAGATTTATTTAATTTATACAAGTACTAAACACTCTACCCCCCTCTCACATATTAAATAAATACTATTGCATTAATACAGTTAATTTTGTAACTAACAATCTGAATCAATGGAGATCACCAATCTTGATTGAAAATGAATTATTTATACAATATAAATAATGATACTAAAAAAAAAAAGATAAATTAAAAAAAATAAACAAATCATTATTAAATATTTATAAATATTAATAAAAACTCTTTTTTTTTTAAATTAAGTTAAATTTTATTATTACTTCTACTATTACTATTACACAATGAATAAAAATTACAAAAATAATAATAATAAAAATAAAAAAATCATTAAAAAATCTAATAGTGATAAACCAAAAGTAGTAAAATGTCGTCATACGGGTTGCAATGACGAGTCATATACAAATCATCGTGCTAGACATGAAGGGTTTTCTAGATTGCATCCACAATGTACATATAACAGTAATTCAACTTGTAAAGGTTGTAAATTATTTAATGAAAATTTAGAGAAAAAATTATTAAAAGAAGAGAATCAAATTAACCCAAAAATTGTTGAGTGGCAAAAAGAATATTCAAGTAAAAAAAGAACTCAAACAAAGTGAAGAAATTTTTATATTAGAAATTCAAAATTCAACAATTGTTCCATCAATTGAAATTAAATCAAATAAAAAAAGTATAACAAGAGTACCTTCTGCTGAATTTGCTTATTTTTTTAAATTTTCAATTTCAAAAATAACAATCAACTAATCTATCTATATAATTAATTTAAATTGTAAAATAAAATAACTATAAAAAATAAATAAAATTAAATCTTTTTTATTAAATCATGATTAATTTTAATTGATTTATCAATAGTGTTTTCAGGTATTTTATCAAAATAATCATTATAATTATGAAGATTTAAAACACCAATATGTAAAGGTATAGTTTTAATAGCGAGTAATTGGGAAATATTATAAAAATCTAAATCTACACCATTTTTTGGAATTGTTTCATGTGGTATTGGATGACTATAACCTTTTAAAAAATGAATATTACAAATTGTATTTGGTATTGAATTTGGTGTAACTGGATAAACTATATCACAAATTGAAAATGTTGCTAATGATTTTGGTAATATTCCATTTGTAATTTGATGTTTATAACGATTTCTTAATTTTATTTCTCTAACACCTTCTGGAATTGATCCAATTAAAAATGGTTGTCCTATATTACAACATACTATTGAAACTACAGTTTTTGGAATTACACCTGGTACCAATGAGTGAGAATAACCTGTACGAATGAACAAATCTTTTACACTTGATGGAATTGATCCAACTAAAAGTGGTTGTTCTGTATTCCATACTGTTAATGTCGTACACCAATTTGGAATTACAATACCATTATCATCAAAACTTGATTTAAATCCATTATAAAACGATAATTTGTTAACATGTTTAGGAATAGTATACATTTCTGGTATTAAATTTGAATCAAATGAAACTGCAGTTTGATTATCTGGTATTGGTTCACCATGACACAAGTAATAATCACATAAAAATGCTAAAAGAAATAATTCGAATTAGTATATAATTTCTTATTAATAGCCATATGGCATCATACTTACGATTAAATATTTTATTGATCATTAAATCTTGTTTATATGGATTATCTTTTCTTGTATCTTTAAAATCCTTTTCTGTCCAAATTAATTTGATATTATCTTGAATTAATTGAATTATTTCTGGATTTAAACTACCACATTTAAAAGTATCGTATAGATTTGATTTTTTTCTGTTTACCAATTGATTACATTCAATACTATCTCTAATAAGTTGTAAATGAATTGACTCTTCATCATCTTCATCGTCTTCATTATTACCACTACTTTCATCATCACTACTATCTTTATATTTTTTTAAAATTTTATCTATTATTTGACTATCATTGGATATTTGAGATTTAATTGAAGCATATAATATATTATTTTGATCAATGTTTGTATCAATTATTCTTTTAAATTCAAGTTGAACAATTTGTATCATCCTAATTAATTTCTGTATTATTTCATCCACTATTATATATGATCCATTGTTTTGTTTTAGTGATTCTTCAAAACAATAATCAACTGCATTTGATACATGTTTATCACTTTCCATATACCCTTTTAAATGTAATAATTGTTTTTCTTTAAATTGATTTAACATTACCATATAAAATGTACTATCAATTTGTTTAATTTCATGTGCTGAGTGATTTGTACACATACAAATTTGGCATACTAACACATTACATTGTTTACAATATATTTCATCACATATATCTTTATCAAAATGAATTGAACATTTTATTTTTTCTTTTTTTTTTTTTTTTTCTTTTTTTTTATTTAAATTATTATTATAGTTATTAATATTATTTATATCAGCATCATCAATTGATACCATTTTTTATTATTATTGATGTTGATTTCTTTTTTTTATTGTATGAATTGAATAAATTTGGAATTATTATTGTTTCATTTTTAAATTTTAATTATTTTTATAAAAAAATTAAAAATTAATTAAAGAACAACAACCACATATAGCTCTATATATGTAATAGAGTGTGTGTACATGTGTATGTGTGTCTGTGTGAAATTAATAAGAATTTGATCACTTAAATTTTTAAAAATTAACTGTTTAATGTAAATTTGTTTTTTTTTTATGTTTTATTTATTTTTGTCAGCAATTATACACCTTCAAAATCAAACAAATTCACACACAAATCAAATATCAAAATGATAAAACTTTGCATCAATAAAAAACCGTTAAATTTTATATGTGTGAGTGTCAAGATTTATTTTTATCTTCGTTAGTTTTATTTTTAACACACCACAAATTTTTATTTATTTATTATTATATATAATAAATTTAAATTTTAATTATATTATCTTGAAGAATAACCAAGGGTATCAAATAAATTACATTGTTTTTCAAGTAAACCTTCAACAATGTATGGAGTTGGAGTTGTTAATTGAATTGATTGAATATTTGAACTATCATAGACTGGCCATTGAACTGGTACTGATAAACCTGTATTTGGATCAGACGAATTAACGAAATTTGTCCAATAACCAGTAATATCATAAGCTAATTGTTGTTCATCATCTGTAAAATTAAAACCACCACGTGATGCAGCATTAAATTCAAATACCAATTCTGAACCATGACAACAATGATGATTACAATATGGATAATTTGGACCCCATGGATTAAATGACATTACATGTGAGAATTGATAAAGATAAATTGGTGTTTTTTTAAATTGTAATAACAATTCGACAGCATAACGAGTTGAACATGCAAAAACATAATTTGTACCCAATACTGATAAAACTGGTCTATTATCAGATCCATTTAAAAATGGTGGATAATTCTCTTTAACAATTAATTCATCACCAAGGAATATTAAATCAACTACTAAACCATAATCAAATTCACTAACATTTTTAGGAGATGCTTGGTAAATGAAAAGTAATGCTTCCTCTGAAACTGTACCAACAATCATTGGAACATCATAAAAATCACCTTTTTCCAATAGGGTTAATGGTTGATCAACGATATCATTACAACCAATTGTGGGTGTCCATGGTAAAAATGAAGCAAGTGGTTCAAGTGGATCTAATTTAGCTTGAGCAAATATTTGACCTTGAATAATTTGATCGGTTGTCAATGCATTTAAACATTTCAAATCAGTGGTTGAACAATTTACACCTTTACCAAAATTATCACTAAATTTTCTAGCGAGTTCATTGGTTTTCAAACCAAGTGTAAATGGATTTGATTGAACAATTACACTATGAAATAAACCAAATGATTGTTTTGCGGTTAAATGAGTTGCAATTGAAGTAGCACCAGCACTTTGACCAACTAATGTTACACGATTTGGATCACCACCAAAATTTTTAATATTGGCTTGTACCCATTCCATTGCTAAACGTTGATCTAAGAAACCAAAATTACCATCAACTTGATCACTTAATAAAAAACCAGTTACACCTAAACGATAGTTAAATGTTACCACAACGATACCACTTGAATTTACAATTAAATCTGGAGTGTATAGCAATGATGAACCAACACCTTGTTCAAATCTACCACCAGCAATATAAAACATTACAGGTCTAAGATCATCGGTATTTACATTTGGATTTGCAACATCCAATGGTGTAAATACATTTAAATATAAACAATCTTCACTGATTTCAGTTGGACAATTCATTGGTGGTAATTCACATTTTTGAATACAACCTGATTGTGCTACTGATGCATTTAATATTTTAGGTGACCATGATTTTGATTCAATTGGTGCTTTCCATCTTAAATTATTTTCAACTGTTGGTGGTGTTGCAAATGGTATACCATACCATGATTTATATTGTTCATGAATTATACCTTGTGTATATCCTGTTGTTGTTTCAATAATTGATCCATCATTTTCAAAACTTGATCCATCATCAACATTTATAAAACTTGTTTTTGATTCAACGACAATTGCATTGATTGAAATTATTAAAATTATTATCGAAATTATTATTTTATTTATCATCATCTTTTTTCTTTATAACTTTTTTTATATTACATGTATGTTGTTGACGATCTATAGAATGATTTTTTTTTTAGAAATTTAATAATTTTATAATAAAAAAATTGCATTTGAATTTTCTAAACAACGCATGTGATAAAACAATTGATAAATTTTAAAAAAAAATATCTTGTTAATGGGTTTCTGAAAAATTTTAAAAATAAAAAAATAAATAAAAAAAAAAAAAAAAAAAGCGAATTTTCGTTGTTGTAAAAAATCTTTTGATCAAATTTATAAAAACACAAATAATTAATTGAAATAGAATGAATTAATCAGTCTTAAATATATCAATTAGCTCGGCATTATTTTTAAATATCTTAAATTTAAGTGAATATGGGTTACAATCAATGACGTTTTTTAGATATTTTAGTGTTCTTTTTTTTTCGTTTTTAAAAAAAAATTATTAAAATGAAAAGTTTCTTTTCTCCTCACCATTGTCAATTAGTCTTTAATACCACACAACAACAAATAATAATAATAATAATATTATAGTAACAATGATTAAATTAATATTATTAATATTTATAAATTTAATATTATTGGTTAATTGTGTGACATATGTTAATTTTACACCACATCCAAAATGTTCAAACAAAGGTGATGAACAAGGTATAGGATATAGTTGGCAAATGGATATATGTATATCCATGGGTGATCAAGGTGGTAATGGCGGTAGTTATTTATTAACATATGATGGAAATGATAAAAACTCTGTTAATATGTTATTTTTTGATGATGTAAATTCAAAATGTGCACATGGTCAACATAATGTATCAAGATCATATGCTGTAGGAAGCTGTTATCAAGTTGCATGGTATTATGACCCTTCATTTTACAACGTAATAAATTATGCCTTTATGTCTATTGTTGAGGATCCTGGTTACGTACCACCAGAAGGTTATAGATACACATTATTTCAAGGTGATGATACAAACTGTCAAGCAAATCCATTAATGTCATATTATTATACAAATGGAATGAAATTTTCAAACACATTACAAACATTCTTATACCAATGCGAAAACAATATACCATATGAATATGTATGTACAGAAAACGTCCGTCCATGTATAAATACAACAACTGAATTTCAATGTCAATGGAGTGATGATAATAAAAATTTATATTCAACAACTTGTTAACAAAATAAAAATAAAAACAAATAAATACATCATTGATCTGTATAATTAATTTATTTAATTTTTACCAAGGATTGAAAATCTACTTAGGAAAGAAATCTTTGGTGATTTTGGTTTTTGAGGTTTTTGAGGTTTTTGTGGTTTAGATTGTGATTGTGTTTGTGGGTTTGGTACAGTAGTAGTGGTAGTAGTGGTTGTTCTAGTAGTAGCAGCAGGAGAAGAAGTTACAATTGGGGCAGTGACAATTGGAGTAGTTGAGTTTGAAATTAATTGAATATTATTTTGTTGTTGTAATTGTTGTTGTTGTTGTTGAATTTCAATTAATTTTTGAATTTCTTCATCTTGTTTTTTCTTTATTTCAATTTGTTTTTTCTTTTCTTCTTCGTCAGCAAGTTTTTTCTTTTCTTCTTCATCTTGTTTTTTCTTTATTTCATCTTGTTTTTTCTTTTCTTCTTGTTCGTCAGCAAGTTTTTTCTTTTCATTAATTTGTTTTTGTAATTGTAATTCTTTTTGTCTTTCTCTTTGAATTAATAATTGAAATTCTTTTTCTTGTTCCAATTCTTTTTCCAACAATTGATTTTGAAGTTGAATTAATTGTTGTTGTCGACGATGTAATTTTTCTTGATCTCGATTATCCTGATCAATTTTTTCTTGATTAAATTTATCTTTATTTTCTTGATCTCTTCGTTCTTGTTCTTCTTGTTCTTGAAGTTTTTTTTGTTTTTTTTGTTGGTGTAAAATCAATTGTTGTTGTGCAAATGCTTCTTGTTTAATACGATAACGTTCTTGTTTTTCACGTTCAGCTTGTTGTTGTTTTTCAATTTGTTGTCGTTTCAATTCCAAGTAGGGAATATCTTTTTGAGCTTCAGCCAACAGTTGACGTTCCAATAGTAGATTTTGATGTTTCATGTACATTTGTTGTTCATGTTGAATTTGAAGTAATTGTTGATTCTTATTGTAATTTGGATCAATGTAGACATGTTTTCTTATAGTCGGTTGATCATAACCAAATCCACCATTTTTATAGAGTATTGCTCTTTCTTGAGCTTGTAACTCATCGTAATCTTTCAATATTCTATTGTAATCAATGTCCATTTCATCCTCGTATCTATTGTTTAATTGTTTGATTTTCAATTTTTGTTGTTGAACATATTGAAACTTTTCATATTGAATTGAACGTTGTCTGTATTCAGATTGTGATTTTTGTGAAAAGAAAATGGTTTTAGTTGCAGATGGAATCACTCCATCTTCAAATAGATAACCAATGGTATTGTACGTTGATTTTTCAATTTCATAGGATGATGTTTTCGATAGACCAAGAATTTCATGTGGTGTCAATGACATTTGAGAAATATCATTACCAAATGTTAAATGTGTAATTGATTCCGGTAGATCACCTGGTCTTAATGGTTGACCAAGTCCCAATTTAAGATGAGTTACACTTGTTGGAATTACACCTGGATTCAATAATTGAACATGACCCAAATCAAATTTTAAATGTGTAACGGAATTGGGAATCACTCCCTGCTTCAACGGAGATTGTTGATTGTTAAATGAACCACCAAATTTAATTGATGTAATAGAGTTTGGAAGATCACCTGGCTTTAAACATTGATTCCATATTTTTCCAAATTCAAGAGTGGTCACACTGGATGGAATTACACCTGGTCTCAATGGTTTATCGAAATACAATGACAAATTGGTAACAGTTGATGGAATATCATATGGTTTCAAAGGTACACTTGGATTTCTAATAATCAATACTGTAAAATATTGTTTGTGTGGATGATTATTTATTTCATCAGAATTATCCAAATCTATAAAATTATTTTGCATATACAATTTCTTATGACGGAAAATTTCACTTCGAATCCATACATTTCTCCAAACTTTGGCAAACATTGTAAAATTATTTTTTTGAATTTCAAAAATTTCTTCTTTACTCTTTGATGTAAGTGGTAATTCTTTTTCATCTTTTTCTTCTTGATTATGTTGTTGTTCTTTAAATGCAAGTTTTAATAAAATACTATAATGTTCAAAAGTTGGTTTTGTTTGTGATTGTGATTGTGATTGTGATTGATCATTGGATAGTGATGGTAATGATAACGATGATGATGCTATTGATTCAATCATTTTTATATATTTATTTAATTATTTTTATTTATTATTATTTATTTTTATATATATTACCAGTACACACACATAAAAAAAACTATATTTAAAAAAAAATGTATGAATGTATTTTATATCTATGATATTGATGATTATAATAATGGTTGAAAAAAAACTTTTTTTTTCTCATCAACCAAAAATCTAAAAAAAAATTGAAAAAAAAAAAAAAAGTGATTTTTATGAAAAAAATTAAAACAATAAGACAAAGACAAACCAAATTTATATCTCTTTTTATTTTGGATATATGAGTGATTTTTATATTGTAAAATTCGAAAAAAAATACAGGAAAATTAAATAAATATATAAATTTGTAAATGTGTAATTAACAGTACTGTTTATGTGTATTTATTAATTTTAATAATCTTTTTAAATAAAGGCCACTGATATACAACAGTTTTAAAATATTAAAAAAATAAAAAATGGGCTCATTAAAATCTATTTTTTTCAATTTTTCAAAAAAAAATCATTTTTTTACAGATTTATTATTGATTATAACCAATCAATTTTCTTCAATTTCATTCTGTTAATTTAATTTTTCACTTGTCTAACCATCATATAGCGACATCCAATTCTGATTTTGGATTTTATAAATTTAAAATCTAAATAAAATTTTATCAACTACCATGGGGTTATAATTTTTTAAAAGATAAAATATTATAATCAAGATGGAAAATTATTAAATGTATAATTACTACATGTACATATATATAATAACCATTGATCAGTTATCAAAAAACAGTTTTTCGTATTTTTTTTATAGATATTTAACTACCTAAAGTGATTTTTTTTTTTTTTTTTTTTTTTTAAATTTAAAAAATTTTTTAATTGATCAATTGACAATAATTTTTTTTTTTTTTTTTTTTTTTTTTTTTTAATTTTCAAAATTTTTTAATTGCTGCATTGTCACTTATATTTTTTTTTTTTATTAATTTTTATCATATTACTCTCCTCTCATAATTTACATGCACACACAATACTTTTATATTTAAATAT
>JABXES010009949.1:0-11125 GCA_013375695.1 Dictyostelium brefeldianum | reverse complement strand
ATCTACAAATATTATTTCGTCGGCATCGTCATTTTTTTATAATTTAAATTTTTTATTTTTTATTATATTTTATATAAAAAATAAAAATTTTAATTAATTTTTTTTTTAAAAAAAAAAAATAAAAAAAATTTTTTTTTTTTTTTTTTGTATACTAATTTTCATACAAAATGATAGGTTAAATTTACAGTTTTAGATAATATTACAGAATATCATGACCATATAGCCGATTTTATACCAATATTTATATTTAGTATTGCAATGGAATTATTTGTAAATGTTATATTTAAAAAGAAAAAGAATTATCATTCATTGGATGATTCATTAAGTAGTATGGGTACTGGTATATCAACAATTGTATTGGAAAGAGTGGTACCATACACTATATTAGCATCAATTGAATTTGCTGGTGCAATTTACATTTATCAAAACTATAGAATAATTGACGTTTCCGAATATTCAATTGCTGCTTGGATATTATGTTTTTTTACAATTGATTTTTGTTATTACTGTATGTACAATATATCATCATTAGTATTACTAGTTATAGCCATTTTACATAACTATAGATAATCAACAATATATAATATATATACTAATTGTACATATGAATAGGGTTTCATAGATTTGCACATGAAATTAATGCTGTATGGGCAACACATGTAACACATCACTCAAGTGAGAAATATAATTTAACAACGGTAATATTAAACACTTTGGATTATATGAATAATGTATAATATATATATATATTAATTGTATAAATATAATATATGAATAGGCGTTAAGACAAAGTATTTTCCAACAGTACCTGGGATTTTTAGTCTTCTTACCATTAGGATTATTTACGCCACCAGGTATCTATGTATTTCATAAACAATTTAATACAATTAATCAATTTTGGATACATACTCAATTAATAGGAAAATTACCATGGATAATTGAATTTATATTTAATACACCATCACATCATCGTGTACATCATGGTCGTAATCCTAAATATTTGGATAAGAATTATGGTGGTACATTAATTATATGGGATAGAATATTTGGTACTTTTGAACCAGAAGAAGAAAAAGTTTATTATGGATTAGTACATCCATTAGAATCAAATGATCCAACATGGTCACAAATTCATCATTGGGTAGAAATGTATAATGAATCAAAATTGTATAGTTCAATTAAAGATAAAATTTACATATTCATTATGGGTCCAGGTTGGAAAAAGGGTACAAGTAGATTTGGTGATTTATCACAAGTACCAATACCAACTGATATCGATGAACAATCTAGAATATCTAAATCATTATCAACAGATTTAAACATTTATTTATTTGTTCATTATATATTAGCATCATTTTTAGCATTGACATTACGTGCAGCATTTGAAGATCAAGTTGGATCTATCAATGTTACATTATCATTTATATTTGTTTATTTTAGTTTAACATCATTTGCATCAATATTCGATAGAAAGTCCTATTCATTAATATTGGAATGCATTAGATTATGGTCATTCATACTATTTACAATTTATATCGAATCAACTTCAATAGTTTTATATTGTTTTAGAATAACTTATTTCATCAGTTCTATTTATATAATAGTATTTAAAAAGTTATTAACTTCAACAATTTTAAAAAATCATTTATTATCACTAAAAAAACGTATTTTATATAATAAATTTGACTAATCACAATTGGTCATCTCTTTTATAATAATAGTATTTAAAAAAACGTATGCAATGAATTTGACTAATTTGTCAATTGTTCATTAATAATTTTATTTGTATTCTTTGTGTTGTTGTTACTATTTAAATTGTTTGAAGAAACTGTTAATAATTCTAATTCTCTTAATAATTCATCCTCTTCATTTTTATTTTCAGGAATTGGCAAATTTGTATTTAATTTTGAATTGGTTGATGTTGTTGTAGTAATTGTATCTCTTTCTTTTTGTTGTTTATCTAATTTTTCTTTTAATAAATGATCTTTTTCCATTTGATCCAATTCTTTTTCCAATTGTTCAACATCATCAATATCCAATGAAGAAATAGTTTCAATGTTGTTGAAACCAGATTTCATAGCATCATCAATTTCCCTTTGATTTGCAACAGTTTCTTGATAATCATCAAGTATACTATCAACTTGATCAACAGAGATTTGAGAATTTACTTGTTTTAAAGTTGATACACCACTGCAAAGTGAATCCATAATTTGTTGATTTGATTTTGCAGATTCAATTGAAAATAAAATTTCATGTATATTATTTGAAGCGGTTGCACGTTTTTCCAATATTGATTCCAATAATTTCTTTTTCTTTAATTGAATTAATGCATGACTCTTTTGTTTTAATGAAACTGATCTTTTAATATTGCTTGTAACCTCTTGTATATCTTCTAATAATTTGTTTTCTTGTTGTTTTAATGTTTCATAGGTTGATTGTAATTTCAATATACCAAAATCTGTATCTGCAATTGGTAATACTTGTTCACCTTCAAATGCAAATTTAACACCCTTTTTCTCTTTATCCAATACCATGATCAATGCTTTTGATTGTTTAACCAATGTAGAAAGTAAAAGATCCAATTCTTCTTTGGTTATATTCCAATCTTTAATTGATTTTTCTAAATTTACATAGGATACTATATTATCTGTAGTTGAACTCATACGTCCAATTTGCAATTGATATAATTGTTCTGCTTTACTATCTACAATTTCCCTTACTACAAATTTTATATTCTTTTCATTGTCACCCAATATACCATTTGATGTACCTGTATAATATTGAAATGGTTGTACTATAACTTTATTCCATATCCATCTTGACCATCCAATTTGTTTAATATAATCTTCATATTTAATTATAAAATTTGTTTTAATCATTTCATTCTTTATAAAGACAATGTGTTGTTAGTTAATTTGTGTGTGAATATAGTATATGTGTATGTGTTTATATTAATATATACATACTAGTATTAATGGTAAATAAATTGGTGAAACATTTTCAACAGTAAAACAAGTTGATAATAATTTTGGTGTAAATATTAATATATTGTATGATTTACAAACTTCAATCAAAGAATTATTCCAAAATGTCATTAAATTGTCATATCTATCTGGATTTAATTGTTGTGTTGGTAATTTTGAAAATAATATACCCCTTGTATCAGAGTTTTTAATTTCTTTTTTATTACTAAAATATGTTGTAACTTTTTTATTCTTTTCTTTTATAATTTCATTTTCTTTAAAGTTATTCATTGTATTGTCATATGCTACAGTAGTATTGATATTATTATTGTTGTTGTTGTTGTTATTTTTGTTATTGTTGTTATTGCTATTATTGTAGTTGCTAATGTATATAAATAATTAACTATGAGTAGTTGTCTTTGAAAAATATAAAAAATTTCAAAAAAAAAAAAAAATTTAAAAAAAATTAATTTGTGTTCTATTCAAAGAGAACGATAAAAAAAAATAAAGAAAAGTATCAATAGTAATAATAATAATAATTAATTATAATCAAAACCACTTCATTCATTCGCAATCAATTACCATTTAAATTTCTACTTTTTTTATTTTATTTTTTTTTTAAATTAAAATTTTTTCTGAATTTAACTTGAAGGTGAAAAGAATATATTTTTTTTTGTTTTTTTTGTTTTTTTTTTATTTTTATTAACTTTTTTTTTTTTTTCATTTCATTTATTTCATCAACTAAACACATAATCATCTAAATATTTTTTTTTCTCTGTATATAATTTTTTTATTTTTTTTCTTTTCTACACATATAATTCTTTAAAAGGTAAGCTTTTTTTGTTGTTTTTTAAAACATATGTATGTTGTGTATTTATTGTTACCATTCAATCGTTATATTATAATATATTAGTTTGTTTATATCTACAAAGTTAATTATAGGTTATTCCTTTGATAGTGTACTCTCTCACACACAAAAACACAATTCTCACACATACACACATACACACATACACACAAAAATAAATAACACTCTACATATCGCAAGTTAATTGTTCATATAAATCATTTTATATACAACACACTACCCCCACTCATTCAGAATTTATAAATTATTAATTAATAAATATATCGTTCACAATCCAGTAGTAGTGGTGGTAAACATTTTATATGTTAAAAAACAAAAAAATTTAAAAAAAGAAAACATAAACATTACAAACACAACAACAATAATTTATATAAATAAGTTTCCAAACTTTTTTTTTTTAAACGTTTACTCGCAGTTTGTTTTTTAGTGTGTAATTGTAATACAGATCCACACTATACGTTAAAATTATTTAAAATTATTTTTTTTTTTTTTTTTAAATTTTAATTTTTTTTTTTTTTTTAATTTTAAAATTTTTTTTTTTTTCTCATTTTATTAAACCAGCAAACATTAAAAAAATATATTATTATTAATATATTTATATATACATATTATTTTTTTTTCAAAAAACTAATTTTTTTTTTCTCATATAAAAAAGGGCAATAATTTTTCAACTTCACCAAATTTAATATATACAATTCATATAAACATATAACAATAATAATAATAGACTTTCAATAATAGTAAATAGTATAATAATAATAATAATAATAATAATAATAATAACAATAACAATAACAATAATAGTAATTCAATCAATCAATCTTGTATAATAATTTTTTAAAATATATAAATTTTTTTTCCCATATAGTATTTTATAATAATAATATTTTTTTTCAATATCTTTTTTTCTCGACAACTACAACTACATACACACATATAAATAAATAATTAAAAATGGACGGCGATTCAACACAAAAACCAAATACACCAATTCCATGTGCAAATCAATGTGGATTTTTTGGAAATCCATTAACAGATAATTTATGTTCAAAATGTCATAGAGATCTTCGTCCAAAAAAAGATGACAATAATAGCAACAACAATAATAATAACAACAATAATAATTTAGTCAATATTCAAAATAAAAAAGAAGTTGAAGCAAATAGACCAAATGCTACAGCAGTTGTCGAAACTAATAACAAGGTTGAATTAGCTGAAAGCGTATCAGCAACAACTACCACCACATGCGACGAAGAACACGTTCAAAAGAAAAAAGTTCAAACCGATACCACCAAATGTTTTAGTTGTAGTAAAAAGATTGGTTTATTAGGTTTTAAATGTCGTTGCTCATTTTTTTATTGTTCAGCTCATAGATACTCAAATAAACACGAATGTTCATTTGATTATAAAGCACTCAATAAAGAAGAATTGACTAAAAATAATCCGATCGTTCAAGCAGAAAAGATTACTAAACTTTAATAAGGTAGTAATAGTGGTATAAATAAAATCAAGTTGTCTCTTTTCAAGCAAATACTTTTGTTTCTTGGCTAGTTCCTCTTCTTATTCATTTTTTTTACCAAATTCAAATCCATCACCATCATCTGCAACAAACAAACAACAAACAACAATATAAACACCCTTTTTTTATAATCTTTTTTTTTTTTAATAATAATAATAATCATTAACAACTACATTAACAACAGCAAAGTAATTTTTCAATTTAAATAATTTTAACTTTACTTTATATATAACCAATAAAACAAAATAACAATAATAAATAAATAACCAACCACAACAATAATAAATAGTAATAGTAATCACAAAAACAATGTCATTCAAATCACAAAATATAACAACAACTACATTTTACATACATATAGACAAGACAAGTGTTTTACTTTTAAATAAAAATAAAAATGATTCTTTATAAAAAAAAATATAATAAGTTTATTTTATGAATCAAATTTTTTATATATGTTCCAACTATGCATCCAACTTAGCATTGTTTGTCTATGATCTATGCATGCTCTTTCATATTCTCTTTTTGTCAATAGTTTATTAAATTCCGATAAATCTTTAATTTTCATTTCAACAATCCATTTTGATTTTATATTCTCTTCCTCTTGATCATTATTGCTTTTGCTGGTGTTGTTACTTAATTTATTTGGATTTGATCTTAATGGTAAGTTATATTTCAATATTTTACCTGGAATTGGACTTCCTACATAGAAATCAAAACCTGGTGTTGAGATATAAAATATATCTTGATATTTATCCTGAATTATTTCACCTGGTTTCGCTGAGAAATCTACAAAATTGATAGTTGGTGGGATTGATGGATGATCAAATTTATCAGTTATTCCAATTTTTACTATATATCCATCTCCATTAACTTGATTGTTGTTGTTACTAGTGGTAGTGTCTTTATCATTATTAATATTGAACCAGGTATGACCTTCAAATGAATATTTAGTGATACTATTACTGTTGCTACTATAGTATAGTATTGGCACTATTTTATTATTATTATTATTAACTCGAACACGACTATAGTAGTTAATTATAGTATTCATATTTCTTTTACATAAATTTGGAAACATGTTTCTTTTGCCACATTGTATGTTAAAAATTTAATTTTTTTTATTGCAGCTCTATAAAATTTCAATTTTCAAAAAAAAAATATTTTTAAATAATTAAAAATGTAATAGAACAATCAATTTTATGGCCATCAATTATCCAGAATGAAGAATTGTATAGTTAACTATGATAATATAAAAGAATTTATGAAATTATAATTCATATCCAACATTTGGTATCAATATACTTATCTATTTGGATTGTACATAGTGATTTCTCCACCTTAATTTTAAAATATTAGTAAATGATCATACTGCAAATATTATTACATGGTTTTATGATATTTTTTCTATTTTTTTTTTTTTTTTATAATTTTTTTTATTTGAAAATCAATTTTTATCAACCGATTAATTTCATATTGCAATTATTATCAAAAAACTACTATTACCACTGTACACATAAACGTAAGTTTCATTCATATTATTAATATTGAGTTTATATTAATTAAAACAATTTTAAAAATGTTTAGCGGTTATGAATTTTTTGAATAAAAAAAAAAAGTGTGGTTGTTTTGAGCGTGTGTTTTATTTTTTTTCAATAATTAATTTATATATAATTTTATTCAACTACCACTAATTAATCATCATATAATTTATTATTATAATTATAATAACTTTATTTATTTTTAAATATTCTATTTTTAAAATTTATTATAATTTTATTAATCCATTCTATCTTTTACATATTCATTTATTTTTATCTAAATAAACAACAACAATAATAACAATAACAATGACAACAGTTAGACAACCATCACATAAAATGGAAAAATTTGGTATCCAAGTCGACCAATCTAAAAAAGGTAAAATTTAAAAAAAAAGTTTTATGCATATATATTAGACATACATACTTACAAGCACAACAAAAAACAGTTTTATTATATAGAAATGGTGATAAATATCACGTTGAAGGGGTACCATGTGTTTTACATTCATCAAAGTTTACTACATTTGATCAAGTAATTATCATTAATGTTATCAACATAAAATTATCAAATGATACTAATATTTCATTACATTTATGTGCATATAGGTAAAGATTGAATTAAGTAAAAAAGTAGGATTATTTACAGGTAATGTTAAAACTATATATTCAATGGATAAAAAAAGAATAACCGATATATCAGGTTTTATAAATGGTCATCATTATATTTGTTGTGGTGCTGAACCTTTAAATATTGAAGTAATCCCAAAAGGAGTACAAGATTTATTTGGTAAACCTGAAATTGATCAAAATCAACCCCATGATGAAAAAAATGATGATCATACTACAACTACAACTACCACTACAACTACAGGCGTACCACCAAAATCACCAAGTAAACCTTCATCAACAAGCATTCCATCATCACCTTCGCCAAGTACAACAACACCAAATTTATCAAGTCCAATTGTATCATCATCTTCATCAACTACTACCACTAAAAAACCAGTTGTATCAGCATATACTAATAATGGAGGTGTAAATTCAATAAATAAGTTTTCTGTTCAAACCGAGAAAGCTAAAGTTATAATGTGCTTTAGAAATGGAGATAAACATCACCATGGTGAAAGAGTTGTTGTTCATTCATCTAAATTTAAAACATATGATCAATTAAAAGAACAATTATCAAAACAAGTTAAATTACCAACAGGTAGTGTTAGGAAAGTATTCTCACCAATTGATGGCAAATTAATTAAAACAATGGAAGATATTGTAGATGGTGAATATTATGTTTGTGCAGCAGGTGAACCATTAAATACTGAAATTAATTCTTCAACATTGTTAGAATATATTAAACAATATAAATTAAATCAACAAACTCATACACAACAACAACAAGTATCAGATTCACAACAAACTTCAACTACACAATCTGAAGAAATGTTTTAATTAATCAATAACCAACAACCAATTTGTAACTTTACACAACAATTGTATATAAAAACTATTGTAATAAATAAATAAATTATTATTATTATTAAAATATTTATCTTTTGTTTATTTATATGATTTTTTTTAATCATAACCAACTGGAATTAAATCTGATAAAACTTCTTCTAAAACCACTTTAATTTCTGAAGTATTATCATCAGATAAAGTACATTTAACAAAAGTACATTTTACTTTCATTTGAACCATTTCCAAAGCACCTCTAATTACACCACAAAGTATATTTGAATAGTATAATTTATGTTTATATTGTTCAGGTAATTCAACAAAATCAATTAATGGATTATCTTCAATAGTTAAATGAAATTCTTTTCTATCTGCGTCCCAATCACCAATATGAGCATTTACACCTAAAAACATTTTAAAGCCAACTTTTGCAATTACTTCGGCTGTCTCTGTAAAATCTGTACATCTACCAATACCTGATTTGGCTAAAAATTCTTCAATTAAACGTATACCTATATTGTATCCCATTTGTTCTAATTTAATATTAACTTGTTCAATATCTTCATAATCTTTAATTAATTGTGTTATTAATGCTCCATATGTAAGTGTAAATAATTCAGAGTTCTAGTGGTGGTGATAGGAGAGAACATGATGTTAGTATATTATATATGTCATATATATAACCAAACAATAGTATACATACAATCTTTTCAACTTTATTAAATACATCATTTCCTAATTTATCATATTTCTTATTCATTTTATAAGTTTATTTATATATTTATATAATTTATAGTTTTTATTTGGTTAATATAGTACAGGTTTGGTTGTATGAAAAAAATTATAAAAAAATTGAAAAAAAAAAAAGATTTTTTTTACAGGCGAAATGAAATTTAATTTCTGTTAATTATTTTAAACCACCAAATTAGTTATATCAAAGTCTGACCAGGTGCTGTGAGTACATTGAGAATTTGTTGTGGTAATTTCTTGGTGAATAAAAATAAATGCTCTTTGTAGTGAATACCATCTTTTGGTATTACTTTAAATTTTTATTCAAGTACTTGAACGATAAGTACATGTGCCATATGACGCATTGTTTGTTTAAGTTTGTCATCAATGAAAGAAATAATACGCATCATTATTTTTAATTGTTTAAATGAGTTTTTTTTTTTGTCTCGCGATAAATCATAAAGGTATTATAAAAAAAAATATCAGAAAAAAAAAAGGTCGTTAGTTCTAAAACAAATTTCAAATAATTAAAATTGCTTTTTTTAAATTTTTTTTTATTTTTGTTTTATAGATAAACAAATTAGAATTTTAAAAAAAAGTCATTCATATTCGTAAAGGATTACAAATAAACAACTACAAAGCAACAGTTACCAAAAAAAAAACAAATTCACATAGATACAGATATATAAATTCAAGATATATAGAAATACAGATTTATAGAAATAAAGAATGGTAGAAATTGGTAAATTTAAATTGATTACACTTGTATTGGTATTATTATCATTAGGTTTTTTACTTGCAGGAATGGCAACATCTTGGTATTACGTTAAATACACAGATTCAACTACAAATATATCAAGAGCATTTTATTTTTATTCACCAAAAATTGTACAAGAAATTACAACAACAACCACAAATTCTCAAGGTACTCACAGCACCTGGTCAGATTATGATCTCAAGAACACACATAATATATTTAATACAGGATTAGCATTTGCAGCATTTTCATTTATGATTGGTGTATTTATTATTGGTATTACAGTATTGAATATATTTGGTATTTTAAGTGGAGATAATGTTTGGAAAATTGCAAGATTTATGGTTTTTGGTATGTTATTGACATGTTTTATTGCTGTTGTAGTAGCTGCTGGTATATCAAGTGCTTTTAAAAAAGATTATGAACATGCTTCAATTGGTGATATTTTCATTTATTGTTTTGAAACTTGTGATTCTTCATGGAGAGGTAGTGATTCAATTGGTAGTGTAACTGTTAATTATGGTCCTGGTACTGGTTGGATCCTTACAATCGTTTCTTTATTCGTTGTATTAGCAACTTCAATTGTATCAGGTTTAAGTTTCTTTTTAGATACTCCTCAATAATAAATAAATCGTGTAACATTAATAATATATGATAATAATAGTACTTTTTGTTTTGATAAATTATTTTAATTACACAGTGAGAGATTTGTTTTCTTTTTCATTTTTATGAGGTACATTTGTAACAATTTATTTTAAAATTTTGAAAATGATAAATTATTATTCATTTATGGGTGCAAGGTTGTTTGCATATTTTTTATTCTTTATAATATATTTAGGACAAGTTTATTTAGAAATAATATATTTAAAAAATAAAAAAAGTAAGAAAGAAACTAGATTATTGTTTATCAAGTATTTCTTTATTTTGTATGTTTAGGTGAGTACGATAGAAATTATCAACATTGTCATTAATTATCAAAAGTAAAAACAAATTCAGAAACAACTATTAGCACTAGTAGTAAAAACAATAAAGAATATGAAGTAAGTGGTAATACACTCACAATATCTTATGATCAACAATAAATAAAACATTAAATAAATAAAACTCTTAATTGGATAAATAATTTAAAAAAAAAAAAAAAAAACCCACACTACATTTTAGAATAACCATTTAATTTAGCCAATATTAAAACCATCATAATATTCCGCAAAATAAAATAAAAAAAAAGTGAAAAAAAAGGAAAAAAAGGATTTTTTTTTTTATATTTTTTTTCATATTAATTTAATATGCAAA
>JABXES010009942.1:0-11155 GCA_013375695.1 Dictyostelium brefeldianum | reverse complement strand
ACATCTATATGTATTACCACCATCACAAATACAAGAATGATTTGGTGGACATTGATATTTACCACATTGATAACTATATGTAGCTGATGTAAAACTAACAGCTAATAATGCAAATAATAAGACAATTAAAAATTTCATTGCTAAAATTGTTTTTTTGGTTTTGAATTGAATGATTATTTACAAATTTTAAATTTTTATTTTATACTGTTTATTTGTTGATATATTAATATACAAACATTACCAAATTAATTTTAAAAACATTAATAATCATTCATTAATTTATTTTGGAATTATAGATCTAAATTTTTTTTTATTTGATATTTTATACAATTCATGAATTCCAAATTTAGTATTTAAAATTATATTAAATACCTATTCTACATTATTATTTTGAAAGGAAAAAATACATATGATTTATTATTTATTTTTTATATAATATAGCATTTAGTATACAAAAATACATGTATGTTAAAATTATTATTAACAATTAGTGTATTTAAATTATTTATCTTGGAGAAATTCCTTTTGGACCACCAATTACATAGTTTCCAAACCCATTGTAACAAATCGAATTTAATAGCTGTTGATTTGTTGATGGAATATTATTTAAATAAATATTATTTGTTTCATTGTTGTTGTTTGATTTTGAAGTTGTTGTTTGATTTAATGAAAGATTTTTTAATAAATCTAAATTTTAAAAAGAAGTTAGCATAAAACTAATTATATGAGCGTTGTTTATAACAATAGATAGATATTTTACTTGAAATTGTCATTATGATATTATTTTTTTGATTTCCCTTTTTGTGGTTTTTTTGTTTTTATATTTTTTTTTTTGTTTTAAATTTTTATTTTATATTTTTTTTGTTTATTTGATTTTATATTTTTTTTGTTTGAATTGATTTTAAAAATCAAATTCTTTGTTTGTTTTATACTTGAAATTTTAAAAATGAAATTGGAAATTTTAAAAAAAATAATAGTGGGTAATGTTTTTTTTAAATTTATTTTTTTATTTAAAATTAGGAATATCCATTAATTTTTGGTCAAATGTGTGTTGATATAGGAGTAGTAGTATTAATAGTAATAGCAGTAGTGTTTAATTTTATACTAAAATTAGAAAAAAAAAAATATTAATGAAAATAATAACAAAAATTATAATTTGAGCGAGTTTTATACTTGTACTTATTGGTGTAAAGAGAGATCTAATATAGAAACACTAAAGAAGAAGAAAATGTCTAAATTTGATTTAATTTTTAAAAAAGGGAAACCAAATTTACATTTATATTAGAAAACATTTTTGTTACCATTTAATACTTTAATTTTAAAAAATATAAAAAAAAAAACACGATGGGCCATATTCTTTTATATATTTGTGATATTAACAAAACAAAAATTAAAAATCTTTTTTAGTAATTAATTGATTTCTCAATTATGTAATTTTTCTTCTGTGTATGTATGTAAGTGGTAAATAAAAAGGGTGGTTATACAAAATATAAAAAAATAAAATTTTAGCCCACAATTTTATTTTTTTACACCCCAAAACGGAAATTTATTCAAATATTTCTTAAAAAATTAAAAATAAACACACCAGGCACAAAAACAATGATAATATCTAAACTATCCAACATACATAATTGTAACAAACAATAAATTCTACAGCCACCAAAAAAATAAATTATCAAATCATTTTATTTAAACACTATTTGTAACTCTATCTTTTATCTTATTTTGTGGACTACAGTTGGATAAACTAAGAAATAACACATTCAATGTTTAGTAAAGATCAAGTTGAGTTCATTTAAAAGTTTCATTGATAAAATAATAATAAAACAAAGTTGATTATATATGAGTGGTTTTATTTATGTTGTTTATTATTATATATTTATTATTATTATTATTTATTATTTATTGTAAACTTGCTAATTCCATTTTAGTTTTTATAAATTTCTCTTCTAAAATACTATAATCTTTTTCTTGAACCTTTTTTAAAGCTTTTAATGATTCGATTTGTTCCAATAAACTATTAATGTAATCGTCTCTTTCTTGTTCAGCCATAACGGTTTGAGTGAGCGATGTAGTTTTCTTTATCAATTCCTCTTCAATATTTTTATAAGCTTGTGCATTTACTCTTCTATTTGTATCAGTAATTTTAATGATACCTTTTGGTTGATAATTTGGATCAATTACAAAATCATTACCACTGCCATTGCTGCCACCATCAACCAATTTTGATTTTTCACCTAATAAAATTTCACAATTACCCAATTCAACACCCCAACGAATGTTCATATCTACTTTTTTAATACCTTTTTGAATGTTTTTAATTTTACCACGTTTTCTTTCAACCAATCCAACAACCTTGGTGATAAAGTTTTTAATATCTGGCATTTTAATTTTCTTGCTCAACGATTTACCAAGATGTTTTGGTTTCTTTTGGCCAGGTGGATAAGTTTTTTTCATAACTCTAACTTGAGTACCTTGAAGTTTAACCCATACATCAGTTACCCATTCATCCATCTCTTTGTCAACCAATACTTGATGTTTTGCAGCAGCTGAATTCTTTTGTTGTCTACGCTTGTATGTAATTAATAAATTTGTATTATCTTGATTGATTGCTGGTATCAATTCATCATCTGGTATTGGTAATGGTCTAAGAATTGTAGATGTTGATAATTTTGGATGATCAATACCATACGCTTCAAATGTACCAATTTTAAATACAATTGTTTGACCAATATCATTGTTTTGTAATGTGATACCCATTGATTTAACTTTAATTTGACTTTGAACATTGGAATGGGTCATTGATTTACCACCATTTGAATTTATGATATCATCTGGAATAATTGAAGTTTTTGATAACCCACCAACAATTGAATCGATTAAACCACTAATTACTTGTGGTGGTGATGGAATATGATGATTATGATTTGAGGCAGCAGCCGATATTGGTGAATCTGTTAATGATATAGTTTCATTTGTTGTACTTGCATTTGATTCAGTATCTTGTTGAGTTGATGATTGATCATCTGTTGTTGTAGTTGTTGCTGCACCATTATCCTCACCGTGTTGTTGTTGTTCATCATCTAATTTTTCCTTTGGTTCTAAAAAATGTTGTAATGGTAAAAAGAAATTACCATTTTGAATTGAAATGTAGACGTTCCACCAATACTGTTGAAGTGTTTTCTCTACTTTATTCTTTATGGTTAAAGTTTTATCCAACTTTTTCTCTTCCAATGTCTTTAATCTCTTTTTAGCTTCTTTTGATATTCTAGATTTCAATAGATTCTTTAATTTCTTTGGTGAAAGGTATTTATTTGCAACGAAATCCAAAAGTTCTGAATGTTGTGAAGTTAATTTAAAATTGAAATCTGATGATACCAATGAAATATCAATTTTTGGTGTTCTTTTCTTGGTTTCTGACGCCAATTGTTGAGATCTTGAAATACGTAAAAATAAACTAATGGTTGCTGGTTCAAGTATAGTTGTAATGGTATTATCGTTATCAACATCTATAACTTTTAATGCAATATTTTCCATTTGAAATGAAAATCTATGATCTAAACCAAATTGAGAAATTGGATCAAATGTTGAACTATTTACATTTGGATCAATCAATTGAATACCATCCATTAAAAATGGAACAGACTTCCAATCACTATGATTACACATTACAAATGATGATAAATTAATTTGTAATCTTAAACCTCTAAATGATTCATCTACATTTTCTCTTTCCTCTGGTAAAACCAATTCTGTATTTGTGGCTTTCAATATAATTTTAATTTGATTCTTCCAATTATTTGATAATTTTAATTTTCTCTTAAATGTATTGATTTTCTTTTTACCCTTTTCAATTACAGATTTTTTATGTTCACCAATATTGCTTGTGGTAGTTGATGAAGTAATTGTATCTGTTGATTCATTTTGTTGATCAGTTGGTGTTGCATCAGCCATTGGTGAAGTAATTGTAGTGATTATATTTTTAGTTGGTGATAATTGTTGAATTGAAGTGGCACTGGTACTGTTACCATCATTGTGACTATCTAAATCTAACATATTTGATCTAATATCCGAAGTTGAAATTTCAGATTCATTATCAGATTCATTATCAGATTCTGGTGGCATAAGATAAGAGATTAATGTTTTCCAAGACTTTCTATCACCATACATTTTAAGATCATTTAAACCAATATTTGATTCTAAACCAATCAATGGCGGACCAGACGAAGCTTGTAAATTAACCAATGGATCAGGATTATCTCTGTTGGTAATTGGTCTTCTAAACATTAAATTACCTTTTAATAAACAAGGTCCTGAATAACTATTGATGTTTACTCTTGCTGGCATTGAATCTGACGAAATTGATGTAATTGCTTTATTGTATTTTCTATTTGCTGCTATTACTGTATTACATAATTCATTTTTAATTTTATTACTTGAAAATGATTGAACCTCTTGAACATTCAATGTGTTGATCAATATAGATAAAATGGTTTCACGAATTGGTAATGAATAATATGGAGTTGATGTCTCATGATTCATTGGTTTGAATAGTGTATTTGCAGATGTAAAACCACAATGTAAACCTTCACCTTTAAATCTATATCCTGAATCATCTGCTGCAAAATTATCCATTAATTCCAATTGAAATCTTTCAATATGAAATTCATAAGAAAAATCTGAATGTTTTGGTGGTGGTGGTGTATTATCATCTGTAGTTGTTGTTGCATTACCATCTGTGCTCATATTAATTGGTGAACCACTATTACTTCCACCATTACTGCTACCACTACCGCCGCCAACACTACTATTAACTGATGTTAAACTTGTTGTTGATTCATTAATTTGATGTAAATGTTTATTATGTGCAATTGGTGTTGTTGATAAACTTGGTGTTGATGATGTGTTATTAAAAGCTGTTGTTGAACTTTGTGACATTGGTGTAATATTTAATGGTGTTAAATTGTTATTACCATTGGCAGTACTTGACAATTCAGATTTATCTTTATTCTTTTTACTACTGAATGAAAGTGAAGATTTTAATTTTTTTTTATAAGATTCTGATGGTTGTGATGAAGATGGTGAAGAAACTGGTATTGCTCTTGCCAATGCAGCTTGGAAACCATTTATCAAATCGTTTAATGTATGGTATTCTGATAGTGTCCATTTCAAATCCAATGATTTAAAAAGTACTTCAATCTTTGCAGAAATTTGAATCCAATCTTTAATTCTTCTCTTTGATGAATATAATACTTTTAATGGCATATTTTCCAACATTGTTTTTGTCATACCACCCATATCTTGAATTTTAATTGATATTGACCCAGCTGTAATCAATTTATGTAATGATTCAACACCTTGTTCTTTATCTACAGTTTTAATCTGTGTTATATCACCTGGTTGAAAATTTGAATTTGTAGATTGAATTAATACATCATTAATTTCAATACATAAACTATCACCATGTAATTGTGAAATAACCAATTTTAATTTCTTTACTTCGATTTGTAAATTCTCTGTAATTTCATTTCTTTTCTTTTCTTTATTTTTACTTTTAAATCTGTAAAGTTTCACCAAGGAAATATTAGTATTTGATTATAATCACATACTTTAATTATCGCGATAAAAAAATAATACTTTTTTAATTGTGAAATAAATGGTTGAATTTCTTCAGGTTCTTTTAAATTTATAGTTATATTTTGAAGAGATATTATAATTGGATTTGTTTTGAATCCAGTATATGGTATTTTTGCTGATAAAGAATCACATGATGCATTTACAATTTGAAATTGTGGTGGAATTAATAAAAGTTCTTGAATAATTGCTTCATTTAAATCTGTAATTGTTTTCCAGGCAACATTAATAAATTAGAATATTATTATAATAATGATAATAATATAAATGTTTTATGAAAAATAGTTACCTAAATCAACTAATGTTCCTTCACCTTTCATTAATGACATTGAAAAGTTATCAGATTTAAAATTCTTTATAAACAATTTAAAATTCTTTTTAAGTACTTTAGTTACTATAGCCTCCATCTTTTTATATATGTATTACAATTGTAAAATTTTACAATATATAATTATACAAATATCTATAAACTATGGAATAGCTATATAAAAAAAAAAAAATAATAAAAACACAATTTTTTTTTTTTTATTATAGCGGAAATTAAATTTAATTTTTTAAAAAAAAATAAAAAAATTTTCAGTTCACCACCTGTACACATAAAAATTTTCATTTTTTTTTTTTATTTGTTTTTTTTCAAACGAAACACAACCTCACATACCCAATCATTTAATCATACATTCATTGTATAATTAAATGATAAATAAATATACTAATGCTCCTTTTTTATATATTAGTAATTTTATAATTAAAATCATTTATTTTAATTATTACTATTTTTCTATAGGTTATGAATTTTTAATGGGAAATTGATGAACAAGTTAATTTTGTATAAACGAAATATGGTCACAAGTTTGGAATTGGCTTATAAAACAGTATAATATTTATTTATTTCTTGTTTTTGTTATTTATTGTAAATTAATAAAATATGTATTGTCGTTAAAACACCAAATAAATAGTTGAAAATAATATAATATTACACACATCAGTTTAATAATTCAAAAAGTAGTATAGAATTTAGAATAATCTTTTATAAAAACACACCACACAATAATAATATAGTTTTAAAGGTATTCATATAATTTGTAAACATAGATTTCAAATGGTTGTTGTGGGAATAGTTGTTTTAAATGTTTATCTAAACAATTTCATTTACTTCAACTCTCAACCCTCCCCTGTCTCCCCACTCTTGTGAATGTATTACAGTATCGGCGTTAAAACTGGTATTTTAATATGTTTACGTCAATTACCCTTGTTGTTTTATAACATACTGTTTTTTAACACAATGTTCTTTTTCAGTATAACAAAAAAATCTTATTGCCTTCACCATTTGTTCACATATCTTATTCATATTTAGTTTAATCTCCAAACATCACATATTTCTTTTATTGTTTTGTTTTTTTAAAACAACATTATCTAAAACTACTTTTTTATATTAATTTTAATAATAATCCGTAATAACATTTATTTCGAACATGTATTGTCGTACATATTTATTTAATCGTTTTGTCAATCATATTTTATTTCGCACGCATATTCAATTGTATTTATAATAACTAGTAATCACAACAAAAGTCGCTACACTGTATTCTTTTAAAAATTAAATTCACATTTGTAAACTGTGGTACTACGTTGATCTATCAGGTCGAGAATCAATGTTTTGGTTGTTTAATCAATCAAATTCAAAGATGAATGAAATAATTTATGGCTTTGAACAACCCCTGTTCGAAACACTCTTAAATTAACCAGTTCTTATCTATGCATCCTTTTCAACGTGGCCACTAAATTCAATATGTCTTATTTTCTTTTATAATTTACTATCAACTTTAAATATAAAGCTGGTTATCATTTTCAAATTATCATTTTACAACAATACCAAATATTCTCTCAACATTCAAACTTTCATTAATCGCTATTCGTATTATATGTTTAATAATTTAAATGTAAGTTTAAAAATCATAAATAAATAAATGATTGGTGTATGTGGTGGTAAGTTTATCTCTTTTTTTTACAAAATAAAAAACAAATATATAATCGCATTTCATATTATTTTAAAATTGCATTATTATTATATAATCGATCTTTTTATTTTTTTGTTTTCGTTTTAGTATATATATTTTTATTTATAAATCTCATTTATTTTTTTTAGCTTAGTTGTTTTTTTCATGAGTTTCATATGATTCACTGTAGAATTTTGAAATAAAGTATTAATATTAATATTCAAAATAAATAAATTAAAACTTTTAAAAAAAACCTACGTTTTTTGGATTGTTTGATTGTTTTGCTCATTTTGAACAATTGGTTGATTTACTACTGCTGTTTCTTGATGGTGGATATGTGGTGGGGGTTGTGAATATTGTTGTGTGTATTGATATGGATGTGGTTGATGTTGAGACCAAATTGGTTGATCATATTGTTGATATGGTTGAACTGGTAATTGTGTACCATAAGGATATTCACCATATTGATAATATGGAGGTGGATGTTGCATATATTGTTGTTGTTGTAAGTAGTGTGGATTATAATTCTTTGGTGGTTTATTTGTTTTTATTGGTCTTTGTTTTGGTTGACCATCAATTGTTTGAATTGGTTGTGTTTGTTGTTGTGGTGTTTGTTGTTGTTGTTTTCTTGGTACATATGAATTATTATTATTACTATAAAATTGATATGGTGGTGGATAATAATATGGAGGTGGTGGAAGCATTGGATAATATTTTTGTAAATGATGATATGGTGGTGGTTGATTAATATGATATGGTTGTTGATATTGTAAATGTTGTGAATGTTGTTGGTGTGAAATAGATTGTTGTTCTTGAACACCATTAATATCATTAAAGTTATTTGTAGTTTGTTCGATTGTACTTTCGTCACCACTAATAACATTGTTATTGTTATTTAATACTACTTCTTTGACTTCAGTTGGTTGTGCTTTAATAGTTTCAATAGGTTGTGGTGTTTGTTGTTGTTGTGGTGGAGGTGTTGTTGATTCTGGTTTAGTAGTTGTCTCTACTACACTGTTAACCTTTACAATTTCAACAATAACTTCAGTGGTTGATCCATTTGTAGTTGTTTGATTTTTCTTATTTTTGTTGTTGTTTCTATTTCTATTGTTATTTGATTTACCACTATTTCCACTATTATTATTGCTGCTTTGACATTTTGAAGCAGATGATGCAGATGATCCAATTGGTGATAATGATGTTGAAGAAGATGATGGTGATGATGGTGAAGAAGAAGATGAAGAAGATGCTGATTTGGGATGTCTATTGGTGTTATTACCGCTGTTATTATTGTTATTACTGTTATTGCTAATGGCAACATTTGAGGTTGATGCTGAAGAAGGAGTTGAATTTGATGACCCTCTATTTTCTTTAAATTCTCTTTGTTGTTTTGGTCTTTGATTATTTGGTGTAGTAGTTGTAGTTGGTTTCTAATAAAAAAAAGTATTAATAATCGTGAGTTTAATTATAACAGTAGTCATGAGATAACATTACATTTTCAGTTCCATCTTCATTCTTTGGCTTTTGTTCTCTTTGTTCTTTTTGTTCTCTTTGTTGTTTTGGTCTTTGTTGATTATTTGGTGTAGTAGTTGGTTTTTGTTGTTGAGTATTTGGTGTAGTGGTTGCAATTGTTGATTGTGATGTAGTTGTTGATGGTTTGTTTGTAATAGGTGTGGTTGTAACTGTAGTGATTGGTGTTGATTGTTGAGTATTTGTGGTAGTGGTTGTTGTTGGTTTTGGAGATTGTTGTTTATTGTAATTGTTGTTGTTGTTGTTGTTGTTATTATTACTATTATTTCTGTTATAATTGTTACCTCCATTGTTGTTGTAGTTGTTTCTATTATTATTATCATTATTATTATTGTTATTATTATGGTAATTATTATTATTACTACTATTATTATTATTATTATTATTATCTCTATTCCTTCTAAAATTTTCACCATTATTATTATTTTCAACTTTTAAATCCCTATTTTCTGTTCTATTATTGTTGTTATTGTTTCTACTATAATTGTTGTTGATATTATTGTTTTTATTTGTAACACCACTATTGCCATTACCATTGTTATAGTTGTTTTGGTTATTTTGGTTGTTATATTGTCTTTTTTCATTTTCTTTTGTTTGTGGTTGTTTAGATTGCTGAGATTGTTGTTGTTGTGGTGGTTCTTTTGCCAATTTCACTTCTTCAACCTTTTTAGTAATATCTACGACTGAAGTTTGTGGTCTGTTGTCATTTTCTCTTGGTTGAGTTTGTTTTTGTGGATGTTTTGGAGTTTGTTGTTGTTTTTGTTGATGAGTTTGTTGTTTGTTTTGTGATACTTGATGTTGTGTTTGTTGTTGTGGTGTTTGCTGTTGTTGTGGTGCTTGTTGTTGTGTTTGTGGTTGTTTTTGAGTTTGATTTTGTTGTCTTTGTGGTTGTTGTGTTTGTTGTTGAGGTTGTGGTTCTTTATTCAACAATTTTGCGTCGTTAGTTTTTTTAGAAATATCAGAGTTTTGTTGTTTTTGTTCAACGGGTTTGATATTACTACAATTGCTATTGTTATTGTTATTTCCACTATTACTATTATTGTTACTTCTTCCTCTACCGCCACTATTGCTATGGTTGTTGTTATTTCCACTTTTATTATTGTTACTTCTACTGCCACTGTTGCTATTATTATTATTATTATTATTATTATTATTATTATTATTATTATTATTACTAATAATTGGGGTCGATGGTGATGATGTTGCAGTTGGAGAAGTAATTGAGGGAATAGTGGTTACTGTTACTGTTGGTGCAGTAGTAGATGATGGTGTATCTTTTTTATCAGTAGATTCTTTTAAAGTATCTTTTGTTGTATCTTTTTTGACAGTATCTTTTTTAACTGTATCTATAGATTCTTTTAAAATTTCTTTGGTTGAATCTTTTTTAACATTTTCTTTCTTGACATTATCTTTTTTGCTATTATCTTTCTTGCTATTATCTTTTTTGTTATTATTGTTTTTTTTAGCGTTATTATTATTGTTACTGCTATTTTGTGGTGCAACAACTGGCGGATTTTGAGCAGTTGGTTTTACAATTGGAGTTGTTGTTGATACCGCTGCTGTTGTAATTGGAGAAGTTGGTGTTGGTGTTGGTGTTACTTCATTTGGTGCAACAGTTGATTTTACAATTGGAGTTGTTGATACCACTGCGGTTGTAATTGGTGAAGTTGGTGTTACTTCTTTTGGAGTTGTTGCGATTGTAGATGGAACAACGGGTGTTGCTTCATTTGAATTTATATCACTATTTGTGGTGGATATAACGACCACTTTTTCTTTTGGTTGTTGTTGTTTTCTACCACCATTATTGTTTTTAGGTCCCTTTGGCTTAACATGTGTAATATTACCAGTACCATTTATACTACTGCTACTACTTGTTGTTGGTTGAGTTGATGGTGTTGGTGATGGTGCAACAACATTTGCTTTCTCACTAATATTGTTATTGATATTATTGCTATTATTATTGTTATTATTATTGGTATTATTATTGTTATTAC
>JABXES010009933.1:0-43872 GCA_013375695.1 Dictyostelium brefeldianum | reverse complement strand
TTTTTTTAAAAAATTAAATTTAAAAAAAAAAAAAAAAAAAAATTATATTTTAATTTAAACCCAAAAAAAAAAAAAAAAAAAAAAAAAATAAAAAAAAAAAAAAAAAAAAAAAAAAAAAAAAAAAAAAATAAAAAGTTTTTATAGCAATTGTTGGAGATTTATTTTTTTTAAATTAATGAGAATAATCACTATCGTCGATTTCGTTATCATCATCATCGTCACTAATTTCTTCATCACTACTTTCTTGATCATCATTGAAATTTGAATGAATACCAAAATATTCATCCATCTGTTTCATTTGTACACCAGTAATTGAATCATCATCGAGAAGATCAAATGGTTTTGAATTTTCAAAATCATCAGTATCTTCGAAACCACCAACATTAACCATATCAATACCATGAAATTCATCTATACCTCTTCTTTGTAAATATTCATTATCTTTCTCCATTTGATCCAATGTATCTCTTTTCAATAACGATTCATCAATTTCTTTATTTTGAACTAAATCAAAATCATCCAACATCATTTTATCTTGATTATTTTCATTATTTGTACTACAACTATCTATATTACTATCATCAATTTCATTACCATCGTTACCATTGTCGTTGCTCTTTTCTTTACCACCTTTATCACCATCTGTACCTGTAGTAGTAACTTTCTTTCTAATTCTAGTTGGTGGATTTTTTGATTTGAAACGTAGTTTATAATCTGTTACACCATATCTTGTTTTCATTCTATCTACACCTTCTTTAAATGATTTCTCACTAAACCAACCAAATCTTTTCATACATGTTGTTTGAGTTTGCACTGATTCCCAATAACTTTTAATTGATGGTTCTTCAATATCACATATTTGATAAAGATTATTCAACATTGATGGTGCTGTCTTAAACGTATAATCATATGGTGGTGGTGAATAAAATGTATCAACTACATCATCATCATTATTATTGTTATTATTGTTATTATTGTTATTACTGGTTTCACTATTATTATTGTTATTTGATGATTGCGCATGTGCATTCTTTTGAAATTCAAATGTATTTATATCAGGTATTTTGTTTCTTTTTGGATTTAATTTCTTTTCACCAAATAAACCACCAGTTGAACCAACGAATGTATCACCATAAATACGTCTAGGTGTTTCGTTACCATTAGCGTTGTCTTTTAATTGTGAATTGATATTGTTGGTGTTATTTAAATTGATTAGTTTGTTGTTGTTTGTAGCAAAATGACTTTCTTGATCAGAAATTCTAAAGTCAATTGCTTGATAACGAGCAGTTTCAGGATGAATACGTGGATCATAACCTAATTTAACCCAACATTTTCTCCAAGGTCCATCAATGAAATTAAATGCCATAGTTGGTAAAAGTTTCTTTGTATGTAATATTAAACCACCCTCTTTTTGAACACGATCAACTAATGAAATGTATATCCAAATTGGACGTGATTCAAATAGAGATACCATGATATCCCTTGTTCTTTGCATTAAATCATTTATAACATATTGTGATGGTAATTGAGTTTGTGAATTTTGTGGTACTTCATTATTAAAATGATTATGTGTTGCTGGTTTACGTGCTGTTTGTTTTGATATATTAAATTGATTTGTGTTTGGATCAAAACGTGCATTTGGATTAGACTTGAATAAATAGTGATTTGGGTAATCAATTCTTGAAAACATAGGTGGTATCAATTGCATTGGTTCATCCTTTGATATTTCATCTGTTCCATTATTTTGTACATAAAATTGATCTTTTTTAGTTGTAGATGTACTTGTAGTAGCTGTAGTTGTTTGTGGTGTTGTATTTGTAGTTGTAGTTGTTGGTTGTGGTGTTGTTTTTGTTTGTTTATCTTCGAAGAAATATTGAAAGTCACATAAACCATCAAATTTAATTGTTGTTGGTACTAATGCTATAATTGTAGATTCAAATGTAGGTTGTTGTGCTTGTGTTTGTGTATGTTGTGTATCTATTGGTTTTGGTGAATCTGATACGAATGGTCTTGGTGAATCCATATCATCATAGTTGTTTGATGGTGTTTGTGTTTGTTGTGTTTGTTTTTGTGGTTTTATTGGTCTAACACGAAGGAGTAAATGACATGTTGGTGATTTAGCACCAAATGTAGGTTTACAAGTTGGATTACCAGGTCTAAATTTTAATTGAAGGTATTCTTTTTCATTTGATTTAATTACATTTGCAATCTTTGATAAACCACCAACAGATTCAATTGCTTTTTGTGCATTTTGTACATTTGCAGGATACTCTAATCCATAATAAACTTTAGTTGGTAATGGTCTAATTAATGCTTTATCATATCTAACACTATCTGTTGATATTAAATTATTATTATTATTTGTACAAGTTTCACTCATTTCTTTTTTTTGTGTCTGTGGAAAATAACAATTTTAATTATTTAAAAATGTAAAAAAATCTTAAAAAAAAACATTTTTTTTTAAATTTTTTTTACCCATCCTTAAAGATCATCAACGTTACGTATAAAATTACTATCCTTTGAGTACACCATTTTAATTAATCCAGCATGTATTTGTTTTTTTTGGTTGTGAATTAAAAAAAAAAAAGTTTTATTTATTTTTTAAAAATTCAAATACTGCAGTATGTTCATTTATATTTGAATACTTTTTACAAATGTTTATAGTTTTAACAGTTGTATCTGATAATAGGTATGGATAATACTTTTCTATAAATTTGAATACTTGAATTTGACCATAAAAAGATGAATAAATAAAAAGAATTTCCAAATATTTCACATACTCCTTATTGTAGTAGGAAGAGGCAGTGGTGTCTGTTTGTTTTTGAAAATATTTTGAAAATATAATTGATAATGTTTCTATATCGCCCAATTTACCAAGTGTTGAAATTAATAATTTACTAGCATCAAAGAATGAGTCAATTGAATAACCCATTTCTGTAATATCATTTATATTACTATTATTATAATAAAAATATAATAATTTAATTTCATTCAATGTGAATTTAATATGATGTAATGTACCAATTGGTGTGAATAAATTATAATGGTTGATAGTTTTTGTATATGAACTTTTAAAAAAGTAATTAAATTGTTGAATTGAGAGTGTATCTTGATCTTCAATTGAAGGTGGTATAATGTTTTCTAAAAGATTTGTTGAATTTACAAAATAAGATAAATTATCGTGAATGAATAATGACTTTTCTTTATCATCAACAGATTGAATTGGTAAGAATTGTAATAGTTGTTTAGTTTGTTGTAATAGATTTGCATTGAAAATATCTGGATATAATGATTTATAAATTTCAATTGCTTTTAAATTCTTTTTTAACAGGTTTACAATTTCTAAATCATCAATTACAGATTGGTTCATATTTTCATAAAGGTATTGAAACATTTCTTTACTTGTAACTTTATCTAATATTGCTGGTAGATATTTAGGTTGTTTTAATAATTGTAATGATAATTCCAAACATGGAAATTCTTCTTGTTTAATAAACATATATATTAAACCTTTAGCTAAATCTATATCATGTGTACCCAATGATCCTTTATTTGTAATATCATCAACTATACATTGTAAATATTTCATTTTACATTCTGTTGAATCTTGAGAATATTGAAATAATTGAAGTGTTGTTGTTTTATTATTTGGAAATAATGGTAAATTATCAATTCTAGTTGAGTAACGTAAATAGTAGAATAAAAAACTTGAAAAGTGATTAAACCCAATACCAATATACGGTATAACCATACGAATTAATGGTTTAATTAATTCATTAAATTGTTTATCTATATCATTTAAGCTTGTATTTAATTGTTGTTTTGTAAATTTGTTAAAATATTCTTTAATTTCATCGATTGTTTTAAATCCATTATTTATGTTTTTGATTCTTGAAATTTGATTTAAAAATATATCAATCATTTCAATTGAATATATATTTTCAACCCATTCTTTATTATCTCTAAATAATTTATCTAACCCATTTGTAAATGATTCTAATGGTATTTCTAAAAATGAAATTGATATACATGATTCAATCAATTGCCTAACCGTTAAATTCCATATTGAATCATCAAACGAGTATACTATATCACCAATTTCTTTTTTACTTTCCAATTTATTTGCATTTAATATATTTATTAAAAACCCAATTTTACCATTTACTCTTTTAAATTTAATATGATTTCTAAATTTTAAATTAACTGTATATTCTTTTATTGATGGTGTATCCTTCTTTAATATATTCCAATATTTATTAATTAATTGATCATTGTCGTTGTTGTTACTATTGCCTTTAAATTGATAATTTCTATATAAATATTCTGCGACTGAAAATGAGTTTAATTCAAATGCCAATAGTAGATGTTTTTCTTTAACTTTTAAAACTTTTGAATAGCCACCAGTTAACAATTCAATTAATGCGCCAAGACTATCTAATCTTATAAATTTTAATAACATTTCTTTTCTCTTTTTTTTATCATTTAGTTCATTTTGATATTGCGAGTTGTAATTCTTGAATAAACTTTTATAAAATGGTTGATCAGTTGATTCTTTTATGTAAGAGTATATTCTATCTTTATTCATTTCTGTGAATTTATTACTTTGTATTTTATTATTACCACTTGTGTTATTACTACTTTTTAATATTTCAAATCCATCTGGTTTATAATATAAATTTGTGTTTCCAAATGTAAGGTATTCACCATTCATTACTTTATATTTTAATAGTTCAATACAACCTAAATCCAATATGTGACCAACTGATATTAAATGATTATATTTAAATTTTTCATATTTGAATCTATTTAATTGTTGATATATTGTTCTTAATATGAATCTATTTCTAAACACTTTAAAAAATGCACTGTCTGTATTATTATTGTTATTGTTATTATTATTGTCATTCATATTATTACTGTTGCTTTTGCTGCTATAAAAGCTATAAAAAAAAATATCTAAAAAGATTTTTTTTTTGTTTTTTTTTATTTATTTTCTTTTTATTTTTGTTTTTACAGTTTTTATTTGTTACATGGCGGTAAATTAGTTGTAATAATTATCATCTCTTTATATCTAAAGATTTATTATAAATTTCAATAATTCAACGGTTAAAAAAAATAAAAAATAATCACGACATTATCGTGATATAATTTAGCAAAGATTTTAATGAATGATTGTCTTTAACTACCTCTACCACGACAACAATGAAGATCATGTAATTAATTACATGAATGTGTCTTCTAGAATTAAATTTTGTGCATGTCTGAAATGCTAAATTTGAAAATTATTTGAAATATCACATTTTTACATTGAAAAAAAAATATTTAAACCGTTGGCCACAAACAATCACCTAAAAAATTTTAATCATATATAAAAATAAAAATGATAATAATTGAAAGTAATAATAGTAATAATAGCAATAATGAATATTTATTCTTTAAAATATTTAGAAATAAATATTTAAATTCAATTATATTTTCAAATTTATATAATGGATTTAAATATGAAAAATATAACTACTATCAAATTGTATCATGTGAATGGATGATTTCAAATGGATATTATGAACTACTTAAATATAAAGTTGGGAGTTGTGAATATTTGATATTTGATGGTAATTCAATATCAATTAAACTCAACAACAACAAGAAATCAATTTACACAATTTTAAAAAGTAAAAATGAAAAAAAATTTTATCATCAACTATTTAAAAATTATTTCAATTATTTCAAAAAAGAATTAACAGATAAACAATATAAAAAACAATTGGTTAATCATTTAATTGAAATTGATAATTTAGGTGCACTAATTGAAATATCTGATAATTATAATTTTAAAATTAAAGAGAAACATTTATTATTATCATTTGAATTAAACTCATTAAATATTGCAGAATACATTTACACAACATATAAATTTAAAATAAGTCCAACTAGATATTGGTCATTACTATGTAAAGAAACTAATGGTACAAATAACTCATCATCTTCATCATCTTCTTCATCTTCATTACCAATTTGTATTGATCATATGGATTGTAAGAATTTAAATAATAGAATAATATTTTTGATAAATGTAATTCAAGCAAAAAGACCAGACAGTAAGAATGCAATACCAAATTTACAAGGATACTGTATAAATGAAACAATATGGGAATTTACATTACAAGAATTAATAGATACATGTACTACATTATCATATTTAGAAAAACCATTGAAATCATTTGTCAAACATTTATACAAGTATAATGAAAGGACAATTAAATATACACATTCAAACTTTTCAAAAGAAATATTAACTCAATATTTAAATGAACCAATTTCAATGTTATCAATACAAGAAATTAATCAAATAAAGAATGATCATTATCCATCATCATCTTCATTGTTATCAACAAATTTAGAACATTTAGAATCAAGTGACCAATTACATAAACTTTTTAAAATGGTATTACCATTTACAAGTATAAATTTAATATACTTTAAAAACTATGTATTCTATTCAATTAGATTCACCTCTCGGTTAAATCAATTTTCATCTTTTAATACAACCCAAGAAATTATATTATTTTTCACACATTCAAAATCAAGGGAACTAAAAACTAAATATCTTCAATCAATTAAAGAATCAATGAATAATATAAAACAAACAGATGAAAGTTATAGTAAATATTTATCTATGATACCAACTTTATTCATGTCATTTATTCAACAAGATGATTTAGAATACATTCAATTCACAGCTCAATTATTAATGGTACTATCAACAAACTTACATCACCTTTCATTCTCAACATTACTAGATAACGTATCTTCGTCAATCGTTTTCCAATTCATCTACACTGGTATGAAAGATGCTTTTCTAGATTACGTATTTCTTTTAAAAAGAAATCCCATATTACTCTTATACTTTAAACAATTATACCCACTTGAATTTCAAAATAAATTAATCAATCAAAAAGACAACATACTTTCATTTATATCGACATTAAGAAAGTCAACATCAACAATATCAACTACTCATGATAAAGTAATATCAAATTTTATATATGAAAATTTACAAGTATTCCTAGACTCAAAACTACTCTCTGAAATAATATCAATTTCAATAGACGTAAATCAAATAACTTCAAATGAATTCTATTTCCTTTTTCAAATATCAAGATTAAAAAATCAACAAACATCAGACAACAACACCACTCTAAAATTAAAAAAAGTTGAATTCAATTTAAATCAAATTTCAATATTATTCAATTATTATAAAGGTAATCTAAATTTTACAGATAAAGAATTCTTTATTAAAAATTCCTCTTTGCTATTTGGTGTAATAGGTAAAAATGGTGACATTGATTCACTTGATAAAATATTATCAAATACATTATTAGGTAGTGGTGAAGATGATATTAAGAATTGTTTAAATTATACATACCATTATGCTTCTGTTTTTGGTCAAATATCAATATTTAAATTTATAAAAGATAAATACCCAAATTATTATTTTAAGAATGAAGAAGATACAATTTATACTTTTTCAAAACAATATTCAAAATTAAATAATTATTTGGATTTATATAATATTTTATAAAATAAAATTATAGATAAAAAAAAAAGATATACACACCTTTTTTTTCTTTTCTTAATTTATTATTATTTGTTTTTGGATTTTTAAAATTAATTGTTTGTTATTTGTTATTTAAATATTTACTAGTAGTTTGTTATTGATTGTGTGGTTATTAGTATTGATGATGATTGTTACTCTGTTGAAAGTGAGCGTTTGTTAATTATTACCCATTGATTTCTTTTTTTTATTTGAAGTTGGTGCAGTAGGTATTGAACCTGTTGAAGCAAATAATAGAATTTGTTTAATGGTTTGTGCTTTTGTTTTTGTTTTAGCTAAATTATTTAATTTACAATATCTTGCTAAATCTGATAAATTGAAATTATTTTGAAGAAAACTCTTTTCAACTCCTTTTGTAATTAAATCAAATGATGGACAAACCCATTTTTTATCAACACCATAGTAACCAATTAATGATGGTCCCCCTTTTCGCACATTTTCTTGGTGTTGTTGAACTAATGATGAATCCAATTCGCCACTATTATTATGGTTATTATGGTGTTCATCTTCGTCTTCATCTTCACCCATATTCTCGTCATTATCACCATTATTGTGATTACCATTATTACTACTATTACTATTATTCCTATTATTACTATTACTACTATTTGTTTCTTCTCCTCCTTCTTCTTCTTCTTCTTTTACTTGTTTTTTATCTGCTTCTTGTTCTTCATCTTCATAATCATTACTATTTAGTGGTGGTAAACCTCTTGTGCCTCTTTTTCTTTTTCCATTTGTTGTAGTTGTTGTAGTTGTAATTATTGCTGTTGTTGTAGTTGTTGTTATTTTATTATTGGTGTTGTTTCCTCCTCTTACTCTAGTTGATTTTATTACTTCTGGTGGTGATAAAACTGGATCAGGTGGTAACGGTTTTCTTTCTCTTTTTCCTGGAACGACAGGTATTAAAGATCTATCAGATGATGGTTTATTTAATGATGATCTTCCTCCTAATTTCTTTGGTTCTTCTGTTTCTGTTTTGATTGCGGTTGTTGATGTTTGTGGTGGTGATTGTACAGGTATTGTGGTTGTTGTAGTTGGTGGAGTTGTTGTTGGAGTTGGTGAAGTTATTTTAGTTGTTGTTGATTTTGGTGATTTAGTTGGTGTATTCTTTTTCTTTGATTTTGAAGGTGATTCACCATTTGTTGTAGTTACTGGAGCAGCTTTAGTTGGTGATTTGATAGTTGCTGCTGGTGTTGAACTAGCAGTTGTTGTAGTTGTTGTAGTAGTAGTTGTATTATTATTGTTGGTTGGTGGTGGTGAATTAATTGTACTAGTTGCGATTGTTGGAGTAGTTGGAGTATTTGTATTTGTAGTACTACTGTCAGGTGATTCTTCTAAATCGTACATTGTACTCATAATGGTGTCACAGAGTGAAAGTAAATTATCATGATATTTAATTTTCAAATCTGTGCAAAAAGAAGACAATGTTTTCTTATCCAATTTAGTGAGTAACTTGAAAATACCTTGCATCATCATTTCCTCTTCAATCTTTGGAATCATAATTTCACTACTACCTGTATCTTGATCTAAACCCAACAACGCTAAAGCTTCTTTTAGTTGTTCGGTTGTAAGTGTATCCAATGTTGCTCTAATATCTTTTCTTGATTTCAATACAGTTGGTACTTTATCCAATGTGCATCCAATGATCTTTGCAAATTGTTCTGCGTTGGGTATTGACATTAACCAATTATATGATTCATCTCTAATACTACTTTGAATAATTGGTAAATAATCAAACTTTTTTACAATTACTTGTAATTTATCACCACCATTGTTATTTTCTGCTGCTGTAGTTGATTCTCCATTGCTCGTTGTTGTAGTTGGTTTCTTTGATTCATCTGTTGCAGTTGTAGTATTTGCTGTATTTGTATTTGATTCTTCTGATGACGCTGATGGTGTATCTGTTGTTTTTGATTCATTCAATGATTCAAATGCAAACTTTAAACTGCTCTCTGATAATTGTGCAAAAGATTGCATTATATCTTCAACCTGTAATACAGTGTCACCCATCTTTTATATTGTATTTCAAATTATTTATATTGTTTATTGGTTATTTATTAATTAAATTTATTAATTTATTATATTATTATTATTTATTTGGTTATTTATTTGTTTGGTTTAATTGTTTTTTCTATTTTTCTCTCCTATAGACACACATGAAAAAATAAAATTTTTTTTTTCCAATTTTTTTTTTTTTTTTAAATTTTTTTTCAAATTACCAACGGAAAAATTTTTTTTTTTATGAGGGTGGTTATTTTAAATATCAACACCTTTGCCAATGCTATGAATTTTTGAATTATAATATCTTTTTTTTTTATATATAAGGCAACACACGTTACGTTTTACGTTTTTTTTTTTTATTTAAAAAAATATCGATTGGGTTATGTGTTTTTTATTTGTTTCATTATTATTTCATTTTTTTTTTTATATTAAAAATACATTATATTATTTGAATTTGAATATTATTATAATCACAATAGTTTCAAACAATTTGCTTAAATTACACCATCTCTAGTTCTTTTGCTATAATAATTATTTTCAAACATTACATAATCACTTCCGCTGACTATATTTCTTGTTTGATTATTCAAACTACTACCAAATTGAGTATTATTATTTATATTTGAAATGGTATTTTTGCTATTTTTATTTAAAGAAGTAATACAAGTAATTGAATCTATTATGGTAATGGGAATAAATTATTTTTATTAGTATATTTGGTAATTAGCTATGTACATTTATAGTTGTGTTATACACTTACTTAAAATTGTCATTTTTGGTTATTATTGTTTGTTTGTTTTTGTTTTTTTATTTATTTATATTGTTTATATTTGTTTTATATAAATGAAAATAAAAATAAAACAAAACTAGAGAGTTTAAATATTAATTTTTAATTGTATTGGAATAATATTAATATTATTTGAAATTTCTTAAACAATTATTTAATCTGTTGTGGGTATACACAAATAAAGAAATAATTCCTATCATCAACAATAATTATTCACCCATTCATTCTCTCTATCTAACACTCTATTATTTCTCGCTATTTAGTCACTTTACCAACCAACAGACAGTTTTTTAAACACAAACACTTTAATGATAGATTAATGTGTCTTTTATACACTAAAATTTTACTATGTTTTTTTTTCATTATTATTATTTTTCACACACAACCACAAACACAAATTAATAAATAAATAAAAACTTTTTTTTTTATAAAGTTTGTGTGTGTGTTTGTATTTTAAAATTATTTTTTAAAATTCCACCACCACTGCCAATATAATAGTATAACTAACTTTATGTTTGAAACAGTGGTACTACTGATCAACACATTAAATCTATTTTGCTTGCATTTAGTGTTGTCCACAGATATCTAGATCACCAAATTCCTAATTAAAAACATCAAATTCAAACAATTATGTTATACATCAACTGATCTACAGTAATATAATGAATTTTAATTGGTGTGTATGTGTGTTTAAAGGTGGTGATACCAGATAAATCTTAACCTCGAGGAAATCACACCCACCACAAATTATTGACAAATTTGATATACATATGTATATATGTAAATATTGATTCCACTAAATATTATTTAATATCAAACAATACCGATAATATGTATACATACCCTATTAAATTATAACAACAACATTGTCATATAAATAAAAATACATTATTATTGTTGATTTAGTTTAAAAAACATATATGAATATTTTTATCGTTATCTAATCTTTTTTTATTTTTATGTATTTATTTTAATTTTTATTATTATTGGGTGAGTGAGTGAGTAGAGTGTGTTGTAAAATAAAAAAAGATTAGATAACGATAAAAATATTAATAAGAGATTTTGTTTTTATTATTATTATTTTAAATCTTGAATCGATTCATGTTATAGTGTGATGGTGTGAATGTGTGAAATATTATTATTGTTTACTATTATCTATTGTTATTATTTAAAAATCTTCAGTAATGAGATAAATTGAAAAATCTGCTTGAAGATTAAAGAATTTTGGTTTTGAATTGAATATTAAATTTGTATGACCATCATTTTCTAAAGCATTAAAAGGTTTTGTGGTGTAAGATGAAGATGTGAATAATGTTGGAGGTTGATAATCAAATTCAGATATACCAATGTAATCTAAAGATTGTAAAACGATTGCAGCTTCTTTCAACATTGATGGTGGATATTTTTGTAATCTATGTGATATAGATTCCAATGTTGAACCAGGATATAACGATACATTTGTAACAAATTCAATAAACATATGATTAAATAAACTTCTATTGAATCTACCATTTACATCTACCCAAGGTTTAATTAATTTTTTATCTTTAAAATTTAAACTTGATAAATTTGCGATTTCATTTTCTAAACGAGTAATTGTATTTGTTGTTTCAATGGATGTGATATTACCTTCATTTTCTTTTTCATATTGAATTTGTTTTGATAATTGTGATTGTTTATTATGAATAATGAAATCATTTGGAATTAATGAATCAAGGAAATGTTGTTTTGAAACGTACATCTTTTCATAAAATGTGAAAACTGTATCTACAATACCCAATGATTTCAATTCTAATATATATGATTTTAAATTTTCATAAATATATTGAACGTAATCAATTGTAAATTCTTCATTACCATCGTCTTGTTCACCACTATAATCATTATCACCACCATTATTTGCTTTTTCAAATTTAATTAAATCTTTAATGATTGAATTTGCATTTTTACTTGATTTGAAATGATTAATTATATCAATTCTTTTAGCACCAATTGTATTGTTAGAATCAATAACTGAAAATACTTCTTGAATCATTAATACTAAATAACCAATAAATTGACCAACATTTTGATTTTCTTGAATAGTTGATGGATTAATCTTTTCAATTTTTGATTTAAATAATTCTTCAAATTCTTGATATTTAAATTTTGCATTAAATGTTTCAAATAATTGATCCAATATTAAAGTATCATTCGAAGTAGTAGCTGATGTTGTTTCTTCATCATTACCAACCTTTCTTTTCTTATTACTATTACCATTGTCAATTTCTTCATCATTATCGAGTTGATCATAAATTTCTTTAAATTTTAATTTATCAGCTAAATATGGATCATCTTCAATGATGATATCAGGATTAATTGCACGTTTTCTTTCATTTTCAATATAAGAGTAATCAATGTATTCTTTAATTTGATAAGAGAGACCAATACGACTAACCATAAAATCTAAACGTTGACCACCATTTAAATCTCTTGTACGAGGTAATTTATCAGTACGATCACCACCACTAATACCAGAACCATTAATTTCACCAAACAATTCAATTACAGGAGCGACTTTATCAATTTTGAAAAGATACAACATTGCAGATACAGAACCACCACTTGTTAATGGATCATATTGAAATAATTCATCATTTTCATCAGTTACAATTGGTACTTCTTTAATGTTTGCCATGAATACACGATTTTCAAAAAAGAATTCTTTGTTCAAACTATTGGATTTAAAGTAGATCTTTTGAGGACAAAAATTAATTGTACGATCAGTTGTCTTGGATTTTAAATTTTTAATGATTTTATCTGCCAATAAACTCTCGAGAACAGTATTTGTATCTTTTTTATTTGTACCAGTTATAGCCAATGATAAATTGTAAGAATATTCTTCTTGAGGCATTGAAACTAAAAAGAATATTTTATCACGAATTAATGATTCTTGAACCGATTCAAATTTACTATGTTCAAATTGATCCAATGTAATACCTTTACTATACTGATAAGAAAAAAGTGCATTAAATTCTTTGATTGTCAATGGAAGATCTTGAGTTGTTTCACTTTTGTGAAAGTTTTTATATGATGGATATTTCTTTACCAATAAAAACATTCTACGATAACAAAGTTGACCTAATTTATCACATTCTTCACCCAATGTATCCCAAAGTGGATTTAACATTGATGGTATACCAGATGGTGTAATAAAGTATTCTGAGTTTGCAGTGTTTTTAATACCTTCAAGTAAATTTGCAAAAAATGGTGCAAACACTTGAGTGTACTTTTTTAACAATTGACTATCTTCTAATGGTGTCCATTTCAATCTACGATATGGTAATATTTGTTTTTTAATTTCAATTCTTCTTGCAGTTGCAGCTCTTGTAGCCAATGTATTTGCACTTGGTTGTTTTTCACGTTTCTTATCTCTTTTACCTCTTAATTGTTTGAAAATTGAATGTTTTTTAACTTTATTACCATTTTCATCCAATTGATAATCTTTATATTTACCACGACCACTAACGTAAATGTCATCATCTTCTTCTGTTTCCTCTTCAGATTCATTTTCACTATCTTCAGATTCAACTTTCTTTTTCTTTTTCTTTTTTGCTTTTTGTTGATCAGATTGATATTTTGAAAGGAACCTTTTATAAAACGTAAGTATTTTATAACCACTAACATTGAAACGTGATGATAACTCTTTGATATTCTCTTTTGTCAATTTAGTTGATGATGGTTGATTTTTAAATACATTTGTTAAATTCTGTCTAATATCATGTGTAAGTGCTAACCTTGGTACACCCCATAATGTTACATTTGTAAATTCTGGTATTCTATTACAAATAAATTGAGCTGGTGCACGTTCCAATACTGATTTATCTTTTGGAAGTAATGAAATGAATTGTAAATCTGACCAATACGTTTTTAATGTTTCAAAATTTACAAAATCATATTTCTTTATAGTACCATCTTCAAACATTAGCTCTGCAGTTCTTTGGAAAACATATTCTGTATAACCATAAGAGATATCACGTGAAATCAATCCCAATTGTTGTAAAATTGCATTGATATCACTAAGCTTACTTGTGAATACTCTACCAACGAATAAACGATTTTTAATTGGTTGTGGTAAATCAATAATCAATGTACCAGCTTCAATATGTTCATCCAATCCATTAATAATTGTATTTTGTGAAATGATTTTTAAATAATCTGAAATTGGTAAATATTTAATAAATAAATTTAAAAATATTTTTGTAGTTTCTGGTAATTCTTTTTGATCAATTATCATTAATTGTCTTTCATTATTGGTGATTCCTGTTGAATTATCTTCTTCTTCTGGTTTAGTTGTATATTCACCTGTTGATGTTTTTCTAATTTTTGGTAAACTACCACTAATATATTTAGTTGCAAATGTCCAAATAAATTGATGTAATAATTTTGATCTAATAATAACACCTCTAATAAACCCATATCTTTTACCAACTGAATTTAAATTTCTTTTAAATACAAGTTTTGTTTTTGTTGTTGTTGATGATTTTGATTTTGATTTTGGCTTGGACTTTTTTGATTTAATTGTAGTGTCTGAATTATCTTCATCGTCTTCTTCAGATTGTTCTTCTTCTTCTTCTTCATCTTCTTGTTGATCTTCATTTTCTAAAACTGCTTCAACATTTGTCCCTAAACCAGTGAAAACAGGTAAATCTTTAAGTGCTTCAACAATATCTTGAATTTCTTGATCTTCAAGTGAATATTTTGAATCGTAGATAAAGAGTAGGTTTCTATGAGTACCACGTAAACTTTGAGTATATAATTTTGCGACAGATACTTTATTCTCTGAAATCAAAGCGTAGATGATTCTTTTCAATGTTTTTGGATCAACAGAAGGTTGAGCACAATCAACACGTAAGTGTTTAATAATTGTATGGAATAAACAACCTCTATCATCTTGAACTTTTTTCAATACCAATTCTTTACGTTTTAAAAATTGAACAGAAACTGGTACAGCTTGATAATGTGGCTCAATATGTGGATTGATTTCTTGTTTAAATTCTGGTTTCAAAGGTTGGGCTGATCCTAAACGATGTGGATTTTTATTTACATCTAATACCAATGGTTTACCAGGTAATGTTCTATAAGTATCATGTGCTTTAAATTGATCCATATTTCTAAGTAATACATTTGGATCATTTTCACCACCATCTTCTTTTTCATCACCATCTTGATTAACATAATCTTTTGGGTCTGAATAAACTCTATACATCAATTGTTTTCCAACTGTATCTGGTACACACTTTATACCATATGATAAAATCAATGCTTTAATTACAGATGATACACTCTTTTTTGAAATTTCACCAACTTTATTGGCAATCTCTTTAGTTGTAATGCCATTCCTTCCTGCATATCTAATAATATTAAATACTTGATGATACAATGGTAATTCCATTACTAAATTTGATGCTGCATTAACTTTAATTGTATCATCCTCATCTCCTTCACCACCTTGTGTAGCAGTAGTGTTACCTGGTGTTGCTGGTGTCGCTGGTGGTGTAGTAGCGTGTTTCTTTGTTGGTGTTTTCGTTTTCTTTTTTGACTTACCATCACCATCTTCATCATCATCATCATCTCCATCTTCATCACCATCATCTCCATCTTCTGCTTCTTTTGTTCTACCTTCAATTAAATCCCAAAACTCATCACCTATACCTTTCTCTAATGTTAATTTACCACCAACTTTAGAACTACCTTCACCAGCAACAATAAATCTATTTTGAATTAACCATGCTTTATTCTTTTTCAATGTAGTTTGTGATGTTTGACCAATCTTTTTTAATAATTCAGATACAGTTATTCCACCTGGTGTTTCTTGAATATAATGTAACATCGCTGCTTTTACCCACCATTTTGGTTTCCATTGTTCTCTTTCCATTGAAATATATCTTGGTCTCCAATACTTTTTTAAAAATAATCTACCTGTTGAAATTGTACTATTACCTGTTGCACCTGATACATCTTCTTTTTCACTGTAAAGAAATGTTTAAGCTATTAGTATGTGTATATATATAATAATAATAGTTTAAACAAAACTTACATTACACCTTTTAAAATTAAATCTTTAATTGGTGCAAATATATTTCTTGGATCAATGTTAAATTCATTTGAAAGATCTCTTACAATTGCACCTTTGAAACGAGATTGTGATACTCTTTCTAATATTTTTAATTGAACTACATTTAACAAACGTAATTGATCAATTGAGACACCCAATGCTATAATTTGATTAAACTTATCTGCACAATATACAAATCTATTTGATAATTCTAAATATTCATTCTTTTCCAATCCTGCTTTTTTAACTTTATTTGATTCGTGTTCTGATTTTCTCCATCTATATACTGAAAATTTTGTTGGTCCTGTTTGAAATTCTTCTTGACCTACAACTGGTTCTACTCTATTACCATGTTCAACTTTAATTTTAATTTCTTCTTCTTTTTTATTTACATTTGATTCTTCTTCTTCTTCTTTATCTTGTTGTTCTTTTTGTTGTTCTTGTTCTTTATCAACTTTCATTTTTTCAATATCTTTTGGTTCTCCTTCTTCATTTTGTTGTTGTTGTTGCTCTTTATCATTGTCTTCTTTTTTATCATTCTTTTCTTCTTCTTTGTGTGAAGGGTTTGGAAATAGTGAAATTGATTGATGATTTAATAATAATCTATGTATATATTTTTTAGTTGTATCTGTAAATTTAAACTTTTTATTATTTGATAAAACTGTATCTTCTAAATGATGCCATAATTCTTCTTGTGAACATCCAATTGAACAATTGGTTGCAATTTCTCGAATTGCCTTTGCTAATATTTCATCTAACATGTTTCGTTTTTCTCTATCTTTATTTCTATAATACAAATACTATTGATTCAATAATTTAATTTAAATATGTACACGTAAAACAAATCAATTTTATTGTATAGATATGAGAACAAAAAAAAAGTAAAAAAAAAAAAAATTAAAAAAATGAAAAATGGATAAAACTCAAAAAAAAACTAAACTATCCAAAAGAAAAAAATCATACCCCTGAGTTTCATGGATGAACTAATATTGAACAAATTGGATGATGGTTGGGTATCAAATACAGCTGCAGCAATTATGGAAGCGGTATAGTACAGAGGAAATTCATTTAAATTTAGAAATAAATTGGTCAATATTTCAACTGTTCAAATTGAGTACAGGTTAAGAATGCCAAGAGGCTGATTGGGTACGTATATTCAAGATTGTAACAAGATTGGTAAGAAAAGAGCAGCAATGCACTGATCATATTCAATTTTGTCAACAACACAATCAGGATCCACAACATTTTGGAAAAAGTTAGTAAGAAATGGAATAACAATTTAACCCTACTTTTCAAATTATTTTAAACTCAAGGTGGAGCGCTAAGTGAAATATCTATATTATTAATTATTTTTTTTTGGTTTTTCATTTTTTTTTTTTTATTTTTTTTACAGTCCAAAATTTCTATAAAAACACAACATTACAACCATGCAAATAACAACCAATATTCATATGAATAATAATGATGATAATAAATGTTATTATCATGATCAAGAGTTAAAATTTCTATGTAATGATTGTGATAATATGCCATCTTGTGTTGATTGTATAACTGATGATCAGTATCATAGAGGTCACTGTTTATCTAAAATCGATTCAAACAAGGTGGCACAATTATTGATGGAATTTCAAAAAAATTTAAATCCATTGATTACAGATTATATTAAAGTAAATAAATCGATATTATCAGAATCCAATAGAATATTCAATCAAGAGAATCAAAAATACCTCTCTAGTATACAAGAATTAAAACAACAAATTCAACTTGTTTACACACAAATTAAAAAAGTTGAAAACGATTTAGAATCATCACTCTTATTAAATCATCAACATAATTTAGAAATTAAACAAAATTTAGTGTCTCAATTTGAAAATCAATTAAACACATTGGAAAACATTCAATCAATTCAAAATAATAAAAATCAAACATCACATATAAATCAAACTACAATTACAAAACATTTTCAACAATCAAAAATTATATTATCAAATAGTAATCCAATTTCATCAACATCATCATCACTTGGTTTTAAAGAAATAAAATCATTTACATACAATAGAAATGAATTTGAAAAAATTAAAGAATCATTAAATAAATTAGTAAATAATAATAATATAACAACTACAACAACTACAACAACTACAACAACCACATCAAACAATAATAATAATAACAATAATAAACCAATACCACAATGGTTATGGGAAAAAAAAGATAGTTCAATTTCAGTTGCATATGAAAATAGTATAAATTTAGAAATTGAAAGAGGATATCAAGAATTTTTATTAAATCCATTATTAAAATTATGTAGTTTAGATAGACTTAAATGTTATATAGATTTTAAATTAATGAAACAAACAAGATACATTGACGAATTTTTTATATCAAAAGTAACAAGAGAATTAAGATAATTAATAATAAAAATAATAAAAAAGTGACCATACCTGTGTATCATCTTCTATACTCATCATATTTTTTTTAAAAAAAAAAACAACCAATCGAAAATTTGTACAACAAATTTTGTAAATTAATTTAAAATGTTTATCCAAAATTAATCGCATATTTGCACATAAAACACCAACAAAAACTTTAGATGTTGATTTTTTTTTAGATTTTTTTTAAATATCACCTGCTATTAAATACAAGGCCATCTCGATAAAATCATCATGATTAAAAAAAAAAAATTGAAAAAAAATTTGAAAAAAAAAAGATTGTAATACATAATCATCCAACCTTATCGCTATATTTTTATACAAATAACAGTAGTATATTCTACAAATAATTAAAAATAGATTGTCTTTTTTTATTGTGGTGGTTAATAAGTAATCAAACAAAAATAAAAATAAAAAAATAACAAATCAATCTCTATAGTAATAATATTCCAACGATCATCACCCAAATTTCACACATCATATTTATTTATATATTTATCATACATACAAAATTGAATTTTCGAAAATTTAATTTATCGATATCCCTCCCCTTATTTATTAAAATAATTATTTATTTGTCATTTATCATCTGACCCTCAATACTTTATATAAAGGTAAAATTAATAAATAATAAATTGTTTACATGCACATGTTTGTATGTGTGTTACATTTGTAAAAACCCCTCTCAATAATTATAATCACCAACAATCAATCAAAATTAGTTTTAATAACAATAGTAAAAACTATGAAAAAAAAGACAATAGTTCATCTAGATGTTTATTAATAAACTTTATATTGTTTTATTATAATCAATCACACAACTTTTATCTTTTTTTTTTTTTCGAAGCCAAAAAAATCCAACCATCAGAAAAAAAAAAAAAATTTAATTAATATGGAAATATAAATAATAAATATAATATATAATTTATTACACATCGGAAATACATTGTGTATATATAACATTGCACTACCAAAAAAAAAGTGTTTTCTTAAAAACGTGTGTATCTAGATCAATTTTTGATAATTATAAAAATAATTATTTTTCAAACATCAATCATTTTCTGTGTGTATAGACACAAACCACACAAAAAAAAAAAAACTAAACATATCCACCATCGCGCAGCTCAATAATTATTTTTAAAAAACAAAACAACACAATATATTTATTAAAAATTTATATATTTAATTATTTATTTCTTTAAACATATATTCAATGTAATTAGTTTAATATTGTTACATCATTTCTTTTTTTTTTTTTTTCTAAAAACAAACACACAATAAAATTATATGCGACGTTTAATACTAACCCAAACTTTTTTTTTATTTTTTTTTTTTTATAAAATTTTTTTTTTTATTTTTTTTTTTAAAAATACACATAAAATTTTAAAGAGGAAAGGAATTTAAAAATAGTTTTAAAACTTTCTTCAAGATTGTACTTATATTATAATTGTAGATTAAAAACAAAACAAACAACAAACAAACAACAACAGCTGATACACATCACCATCAACGCCAACACCACCATATAAAATATATACATATAAACACAAACACAAACAGACATATAAAATAAATAATTGGAAAAATGGATCAATCAAAAAGAGTATCAATGATGAGAGAGAAATTTGAAGCACAATCATTAGAAGCTGAATCATCACCACCACCAAATAGAAAACCACCACAACCAATTAAAAGACCACAACCAAATCCATTAGGTTCTTCTGGAAATAACACATTTGTACAACAATCATCACAACAACAACAACCACAACAACAAAATACATTACAACCAACACAACAACCTGTTAAAAGACCATTACCTTCACCAGGTGGTACAATTAATAAACCAGCTCCACCAGCAATTCCAACTCAACCAAGACCAAATCAACAACAACAACAACAACAACCAGAAATACCAGTAAGACCAACAACACCAACACGTACACCACCAAATTTAATAAATAATAATGGTACAAGCGGTGGTGGTAATAGTGGATATAGCAGTTCAAATGGCAGTGGTATGAATGGTAATCACAATTATCAACAATCACAACAGCCACCACCATCACCAAATAATCATAGTAGCGGTTTATCAAATAGTGGTTCACATCCAATACCACCAATGAGAAAGATTAGTTCCCCAATAAATATAGCACCAAATGGACCAACTACACCACCATCACAGTCTTCATATACACAATCCCCTTCATCATACAGTAACAACAATAATAGTAATATACAACAACCAAATATACCACCATCACCACCACCACCACCATCAAATAAACCAAAGAAATTAGCACCAACAGCAGTACCAGCAGGATTAGGTAATATTATTGCTGGTGTACCACCAAAAACACCAACTATATCACCTGGTTCAACATCACCATCATTAGGACCATCATCACAAAATACATTACATAATTCAAGCAACAGTATAAATATACCCTCATCAAATCAACAACCACCATCAACACCATCAACACCATCATCATCATCACAACCAATTACAGTACCATTAGCAACATCACCAAATAGTAATCACAATACAACATCACCACCATCACCACCAGTTAATCATTTAGATAAACAAAAACCACAAGACGAAGAGAAAAAAGGATTTTTAAATGGAATATTTACAAAAAAGAAGAAAGAAAGTATGTTTTTTATCATTTATCATTTATATACACATACTATTAAACTAGTCATTGTTGTTATTATATATACTTATTATCCTCATTTTAAAACTATTATTTTTTTATAGAGAAAAAAGAATTTTCAGTTGGATCACCATTTAATGTTAAACATAATATTCATGTAGATTATAATAGTATAACTGGTTTTGAAGGACTTCCACGTGAATGGGAAGTTATACTTCAATCATCTGGTATTACAAAAGAAGATGTTGTTGAACATTCAGATGTAGTTATTGATGTTTTAGATTTCCATATGCAACAACAACAACGTGAACATCAAGCACATCAACAACAATTAATGCAACAACAAATGCAACAACAAGGTATTCCAGCTCATTTATTAAATAATACTAAACCACCAACAATTCCAATTCGTGATATGAATAAACCACAAGTTAAACCACAATTACCACAACCACCACATCAAAATAATAACAATCAACAACAACACAATAACAATCAACAACACCATCAACAACAAAACAACCAAAATAACAATGGAGATGTATTATCATTAGCACAACAACAACAATTAGAAGATATGATGAATGGTGGTGCATTTGATGAGGAAAACAATGGAACACTTTATGATTTACCAGATGAATCAAATGTATCACTTTACGATTTAGTTAGTCAAGAAGATCCAACTAAATTATTTGGAGAAGGATCAACTAAAATTGGTGAAGGTGCAGCAGGTGAAGTATTTGTTGTTACTCAATTGAAAACAAATACTCGTGTTGCCATTAAAAAGATGCCATTGAACCAACAAAATATGAAATTAATTGTCACTGAAATTGGTATCATGAAATCATGTAGACATTCAAATATCATTGATTATATTGACAGTTATTTAGTTGGTGATTCACTATGGGTTGCAATGGAATTTATGGGTGGTGGTTGTTTAACTGAAATACTTGAACAATTTAATTCTGTTAAATTAGTTGAGGCTCAAATTGCTTATGTTTGTGCAGAGGTAAATAATAGGAATAATAGATTAATTAGTGCGTAGTAGTTTATGTTTTACATATATTAATACTCTTTTATTTTTATAGACATTAAAAGGTCTTGCATATGTACATAGTCAACATCGTATTCATCGTGATATTAAGAGTGATAACATTTTATTGGGTAGTGATGGATCAGTTAAATTGGCAGATTTTGGTTACGCAGCACAATTAACAAAATCTAAACAAAAGAGAGTTACAATTGTAGGTACACCATATTGGATGGCACCTGAATTAATTCGTGGTCAAAACTATGATAGAAAAGTTGATATTTGGTCATTAGGTATTATGGCAATGGAAATGGCAGAATCAGAACCACCATATATGTCATTTCCACCACTAAGAGCATTATTCCTTATTACAACCAAAGGTATACCCGATCTTAAAGATCAAAATAAATGGTCTGATGAATTTAAAGATTTTGTAAAGAAATGTTTAGATAAAGATGTTGAAAATAGACCTGAAGCAAAAGTACTTTTAAATCATCCATTCTTAAGAATGGCCTGTAATAGTAATGGTTTAGTTCCTGCAATAATTGAAGCTAAAAAAGCAAAAGAAGCACATAGTAAATTTTCAATTCATTAATTCAAAATTAAATAAAAAATAATAATAATATCAACTAATAATAATAATAAATAATAATAATAATAACATTCAATAACCCCTCCCATATTTTAAAAATAATAATATTCAAAAAAATATACATAACACAAACACATTACAATCATTTAAAAATAAAAAAATATTATAAAAAAAATACAACAACCAATATTAACATATTCATTTTGTGGTATTCTATTTATATTTATATTTAATTTTGATCTTTTCTTATAAAAATTTTTAAACAAAAAAAAAAAAAAAAAGTTTTTCTTTTTTTTTTTATTTTTTTTTTTTAAAATTTTTTTTTTTTTTTTAAAATTTTTTTTTTTTTTTTTTTTTATTATTATTATTTTTTGCTCGCGTTTTATAAAACAAATATATAATCACAAACAAATTCTTTGTACATACATACACTCACTACACTCAAATATATATATATATATAATAAATAAATAAAATGGTTAAATCAAAGAGAAATGTTGTCGTTAACATGACTAAAGTTACAAAGAATCCAGGTGAAAAGAAAAAGAAGTTAGTTTCAACTATCAAAGATATTGTAGATAATTACCAATTCATTTATTTGTTTACGTTTGAAAATATGAGAAATAACAAATTAAAGGCTGTTAGAACTGAATGGCCAACAAGTAAATTCCTTTTTGGTAAAAATAAAGTTTTATCAGTTGGTTTAGGTAAAAGTGAATCAGATGAATTAAGACCAAATTTACATAAATTAACAGAAGTATGTATACCACTAATCATATCACTATTATATACAATATATTAACATACTTTTATCATAATTACTAGCAACTTGAAGGTGAATGTGGATTATTTTTTACAAATGAACCAAAAGAAAAAGTTATTGAATATTTTACAAATTACTCTGAAAAAGATTTCCCAAGATCAGGTTTTGTACCAAGTGAAACAATTTCAATTAAAGAAGGTCCAATCGTTGGTATGACACATTCAATGGAAACTTATCTTAGAGGTTTAGGTTTACCAACTGCTTTAAAAAATGGTGTTATTTATGTTGAAAGAGATTATAATATTTGTGAAGAAGGTGTTGCAATGAGTCCAGATCAATCACAATTAGCAAAATTATTCGGCCATTCAATATCTGAATTTAAATTCACAATGAAAGGTATTTGGAATAATGATGATTATGAAAATATTCAAGAATAAAATTAGAATATCAAATAAATAAAAAATAAAAAAAAACAAAAAAAATAATAAAAAAAAAAAAAAACGTAAAAAATTAGATAATTAATATAATATTCTTTCTTTTCTTTTATTTTATATTTAATATGTGTGGTATGGTTTATTTATTTTATTTTTGAGATTTTTTATAAGATATAAATCTTGTTAAATTAATTCTAGATTCATCTAAACGATCAAGTAATGCTCTATCTAATTTCTTTTTATCAGTTTTAATTTTGTTTCTAATTATTGGAATGAATGATTCTAGTTGTTGAATCATTGATGTTTGTTTAACGATTTGATTTACATTTGGTTCAGCATAAATATCGAAAATTGAATTTAATGATTCTGAAATAATGTCTGCTGGTTGTTCCTTATTTAAACATTGTAATAAAAATAATGCAATCTCTTTTAATATATTGCTACAATATGGTTTTTGACCGGCAATACCAATAATTCCAATTAAATTGGTTTTAATTGAATTTGGTGATTTAATTGCTAAATCAACTAAATTTTCAATTTCAATTTCTGTTGTCTATATGTAAAAGAAAACAATAAAAAATATATTAGTAAAACGGAAATCACCAATTTTTTTTTTAATATTTTTTTATACATACAAAACCAATATTTGAATTTGTTCTTAAAATTGACCATAATGAACTAGTTGTCATTTCAATTAATTCAATATCACTTGTTGAAAATGATTTATTTGAAATTTTCATTAAAAGATCCCATGTTATCTTTTGAATATTTTCTTCTTTTGGAATATAAATAATTAAAAGATTTGATAAACAAGTTAATGCCCTTTTAAATAATATATTAATTGATGTTATATTTGATTCAAGATCTGAATTTAAAAATTCAACTGTATCAAAATTTACAATACTATTTAATAATTCAATCAACTGTAAAGTCATTTAAAAGTTTAGTTAGTAGTTATATATATTTATAAATATATTATAACTTTTAAAATATACTTACATATTGATATAGTGGAGTTGAAATTATATAATTTGAAATATTTGATAAAACTTGTTGTGGTTCATTTGTATCACCATCTTCAACATCTAAAAATTTATCATCATCATCATCGTATGGTGAGGATGTATCTTGTTGTTGTTGTGGATCAGATACGATATTTACAAATAATTCAATTGCTAATTGTTGTGCTGATAATGATTCTTTCCATTGATCATTTAATAATTTAAATTGCTTTTCACTTTCTTGAACTAAATCTACTGCTTGATTTTTAATTTTATTTTTTGATTTATCAACTTTTTGATCTGCTGTTGTTGGAACTGCTGCTTGTTCGGTTGATTCTTTACCTTCATCAATTACATCACCAATAAATTCATCACTATCCATTGTGGTTGTACCATCATCTTGACCACCTTGTTTTTCAGCAACTAATTCATCATATTTTAATTTTGCATCTTTTGCAACTTTTAATGATGTTGATAATTGATTTTTCAATGTATCAATTGATGAAAATTGAAATGTACCAAGAAGGATTGGAGTAATATTTTGAATTACCAATTCTTTATTATACAATGAACCAATATTTAATATTGTAATTGAAATCAATGTCTTAAATTTAATGTTCATTGTTGGTTGATCTTTTACCATATTAAACAATTGTAACATTAATTCATTGTTGATAGTTGCATTCAATTCTTTATTATCATCTGTTACAACTGTAAGGAATTCTGATATATTTAATATTAATTCTTGAATAAATATTTGATTTTTAATTAAAATTTGAATCAATGTTGTTAAAATTGGTTTACATTCATTTGATACAATTTTAAATCCTTTATCTGAAATTTCACTGTAAATTATATAACCAAAATATTAGTATATTAAATTATTATTAACTACTACTAATACCATGAATATATTTACCATAAATTATTAATTAAAGCAACAGTTTGAATTAAAACATGTTGAGTTTCAACAGATTTTTGTTGTTTCATATCTTTTTCATTCAATGTTTTAATAAATTCAATACCTTGAATAAAATTTGATAATAATGGTGTAAGAATATCTAATGAAATTAATGTTTCACAAATATCTTCTCTAACAATTGTTAAATTTCTGTAATATTTGGGAAAAGTATATGTTAATAATACTATATTTTGGTAAAATAATAAATAATATAGAAAGTTTAACAAATTATTACCTAAAAGTACCGATAACAGAAACTCTAACTTGAACATCTTGATCAACTAAACATTTAATCATTTTATTTAAATGTTGACCAACAATTAATTCTTGAGTGAATTCAGTATTTTCCAATACAAATTCAGATATTGTTCTAAATGCGAAATCTCTTTCTGTAGTTTCTAAACTTGTAATTAAATCTAATAATTTAATTGGTTCTGTAATATGTTGTGATAAATCATCATTCATTACTAAATTACCATCTGTATTTACACCAGAAATTCCACCTGGTGCACCAACTCCATTAATTTGTGAATCATCTTCACCACCATCACCACCATTATCAATTTCATCATCTCCACCATTTGGTACATTTAATCCTAATGGATCAACTCTATATGTTTTCTTTGATGATGTAAATTTTCCCATTATATCGTTTATTTATATCTTTGTTGAATTTTTATATAACAATAATGTTAACGAAATTAAAAAAAATAAATAAAAAAAAAAAATTTACGAAAAAAATTTTTTATCAAAAAACGAACGAAAATTTTTGAGACAAAATCGATAATTTAGTTAGAATATTTTCAAAACAAGATTTCATCATTCAACATTTAGAATTTAAAGTACCATTTATATTTACAGGACAAATTGGTACATTGCATACTAGCATATCACAAACTTCAAAAAGTGAATATAAATCAAATTTTAGCTTTAAAGATAATAAAACAAAACATTGGGTATTATCTTCAACTGGTAAATTACAAGTATTGGATAATTTTGAATACAATCATACAATTGTAACTAAATATTTCTAATAATTTAAATGGTAGTTTGTTATTTATTGTTTTGTTATTTGTTTTACAGTATTTTTTTTTTGTTTTTTGTTTTTTTTTATATTTATTATTCGGCTATGGTTTATTGTGTTTGTGTTTTCGATATTTTGTTTTTTTAAAGATTAATTTGTAATTTTGGTTGTTTGTATGTTTGATTTATAATATTTTCCACTTGTGACTTTGAACCATTTGCATCAATTAAATCAAAATCAAATTTACTTTCCAATGATTTTAAATGATTAAATTGATCTTGATAGAGGGAATAACGTTTTTTGGAGGCATTTGGATCAATGTCTGTATCTCTAATTTCTAATGGAGCAAGATTTTTTAATCTTCTTGATTCATTTTCATTTATTGTGAATTGACCACGAGATAATTGACGTTTAACAGATTCTTCTTCAGAAACATGTAATACAGATACACGAAAACGTGGTAATGTTGCATTTGGGTTAATTGAAGTTCTTAATTGACATAATTTATCGTATAGTAATTCAACAAATTTAACTTGTTTTGCTGAACGTGGGAAACCGTCAATGATAACACCTTGTTTTGGACCATTGTTTTCACCTAGATAATCAGGTTTTGCCAATTTATTCAATAGTAATTCCAATACTAATCTATCGTTTACCAATCCACCAGCATTCTTTATTTCAATGCATTCTGGTGAATTTAACAATGAACTAACTACAATTGGTTCTTGATCAATATTTAATGCTTCTTTTAATACATCACCTTGTGTACCTTTACCACTACCTGGTGCTCCTGCTAAATATATAATTTGTTTTGGAAAATTTAAATTTTCAATTCCATACTTTTTAACTAATTCACTCCAAACATTACTAAATGTTGACTCTGCTTCTAGTTCCATAAATTTTTCATCTTTCATTTTTATAAATATACAAATGTAAGCATATATAATTTTTAATTAATACAAAAAAAAAATACAATAAATAATTTTTAATTAATTAATATTTACCAAGGTTTAAATTTGATTTAAATTTCTCTGGTTTTAATGGAAAGGAATAAATATTAGTTTCTTTAATTGAATCTTTTTATAAGGAAATAAAATAAAAAAATTGGCTGTATTAATAAAACTATGTATTTTTTATGGGTTTGTTATTGTTATTATTATAAATTAAATTTAAACCTACTCATTGAAAGTGGATCAATTGAAAATCTTCTATCTATAATTGTTCTTGGTCTAGTACCATTTAAATTATTAAAATTATTCAAATTATTATTGTTTTTTAATTTTTCATTTTTAATTGAATTGATTATATTTGTAATTGAATTTTTTCTACCATTGCCTTTATTGAATTGTTGTTTTTGTAAATCTTGAAATTGTGGTTGTATATCTTGAATTGATTGAGAGTTTTCAAAAAATGTACCCAATGATTCATCAGATACCAATTTTGAAGTAGAGGTTGGCTTCATTCCGTCCAAACCAATACATGGTCCACAAATTGAATTTCTTCTTTGTGCATGTGAACTAAATTCTTTTGAACCTCTTCTTAAAACTCCACTTGAAAGTTCTTTTAATACCATACTAGATCCCTATATATTTATATATATTATTGCGTTAATATTATTATTATACAATATATTGTTATTTTTTTAATTTACTTATGTATAAATAAAAATAAAAGCCTTTTTCCTATTTTTTTCTATAACTTACTTTTATCATTTTTTATATTTGTGTTTATTATTATATTTATCATATGATATTTGAAATTTATTTATTTATTTGTTTGTTGATTTATTTATTTGTTATTTAATAATACAGTTTATGTAATGATTTTTTTTTAATTTATAAAAAAAGAAAAAAAAAAACAAACTATAGTTTTTTTTTATTTACTCTAAATTTAAATATTAAATGTTTTTTTATTAATATTAAAAAGATATCAATATCATTAAAAAAGAAGGCTTTTTAATTTTAATAAGTTCCCTTTTTATAAATTAAATTGTTTTTTTAAACAATTATTATTTTTTTTTTTTCTTTTAAAATTTAAAAAAAAAAAATAAAATTTTAACGATAAACGTAACAGATATATTACTTTTAATGGAACAGATAAATATACGTTCTATCACAAAATTAATATTGGTTCTTTTTTTTTTTTTAAAATTAAAATTCTTATAAATTAAAGTGATAAAGCCATATTATATATAGATGGGTTCATTATTTTGTGAACATGTGTTTATGTGTACAATTGTGATATATCTGATATCGTTAACATATTGCATATTAATTGTTTTTACATGTGGGTTGAATTTAAAAAAACTCGATATATAAAATAAAAAAAAACACCACTACCACATTTTTTTGTTATTTTCACACATTGTTTAATATTTTTAGTTTATAATAATAAATAAAAATAGCAACATATAAAATTAAAAAAATGATAAATATGATTATATGATGACATGTGGCAGTATGATACCACACCACAAATTTGTGATTTTATTAATTGTACAACAACCGATTTGGTTGGTTATTTAAAAGATTTTAAAAAATGAAAAAATGAAAAAAAAAAAAGAAATCAAAACCCACATTATTATAATAAATATTTATTAATAGTTATTGGATTGTAAGATCACTTAAACTTAATTCATTATTAATTATTTTGTTTGTATTTCCATCACCATCTTCTTCTTGATAATATTGAAATTCAATATCTTCTTCATGAGATAACAAAGAAGAGGATTGATTAATATTATTATTAAAAAATACAGGATCAGAATCTCTAAATAATTTTGGTGATCTATTAATAGATGGTGATGATTGAGATTTAAGTGGTGGTAATTTTCTTTTATGTGATTGGTGTTGTTGTTGTGGATACTGTTGTTGAATGAAATTATTATTATTATTTGGTGAAGTTGGTTGAGTTGTAATTAATTGAATTGTTTTATTAACTTGTATATTTAAACTTGTTGATTTTAATGGGTTACCATACAACTGAACACGTGTAAGTAATGGATATGATGTATGATAAAGATTGCCAATACTAATTAAATTACTTATAAAATTATTACAAAGTGAAATATCATTTAATAATTTGAAAACTCCATCAATTGGTAATATTCTATCCCATTGATTACCATTTAAATTTAATAATCTTAAACTGTATGGACAGAATTTCATTATATGTACATATATTAGTAACAACAATAAACTAAATATAATTATATATAATAATTTTATACGTACTTTTGAATTGTTGATAAACTTTGTAATGTTGAACTTTTTAATAATAAATGACAACTTTCAAGATACAATGTTTCCAATGATAAAAATGAAGACATGTCATCAGGTAATACTTGAATTTCATTGTATGACAAATTTAAACAAACTAAATTTTCAAGTTTCATTAAATGTACAACATTTGAAGAATCAATTGAATTATTTGATAAATCTAATTTCTTTAATGAATGTAAAAGTCCATAATTAAATTGTAAATCACAAATTCTATTATTTGATAAATATAATTCTTGTAAATTTGGTATAATTGAAAATGATTTAAATCTGAAAGTGAAAAAAACCAATTAATAATCAATGATAATAAACTATTATTATTATTATTATTAAAATGTAATTCATCACTTACTGTACAAAATTATTATTTAAATCAATATAGATTAGTTTATCAAGTAATTCAAATTTGGTATTATTTACAGAATTTATATTTGAATTTGATAATTCTAATGCAACTACATTTGAAATTTCATTGGTTTGAGTATATTCCATCTGTAAGAAATGATGTTGGTTATTAATAAATAATAATATTACTATTTATATATAATCGGGAACTTATTTACTTACAATAAAGTTAAAATCTAATAAAAAAGATTTCAATGGATATCCACAAAATGAAGGTGCTTTTTTAATTTTTGAACGATTTGTTGTTGTTGATGTATTTGAATTTGGAATATTAATAAAATTATAATTTTGTTGTAGCTGTTGTTGGTATTGTTGATTATATTGGATATATTGTTGTGGTGGTGGTGGTGATTGTTGTTGATAATTAAATAATGATTGTGAACTTTTTGAATGTGATAATGTGTTGGTGGCTGAACTCTTTGAATTTGATTTCTTTAATGGTGTTCCACCACTATTAAATTGATTTGTTGGTGATAATGAGCCTGAAAATGATAATCTATTTCTATATGATGGTGTTGGACTAGAGTTATTATTATTATTATTATTATTATTATTATTATTATTAATATTATTATTATTATTATTTGGAGTATAAAATTGATATTCTGATGCAGTACTATATCCACTACTATTAAAACTACTTGTACTAATATATAATGGTGTACAATTTAAATTATTATGATTGTTGTTATTGGGATTGATGTTGTTTGTATTATTACTATTACTATATCCACTATTACTATTACTACTACTAACACTACTATGATTTGATGATGTTAATGTTGGTGATAAATCTAATACTCTATTATTATAACTTGCAATGGTTTCATATTGATTACTTAATCCGACATTGTTATTATGATTGTTTGTTGGTGAAGGAGTAAATGAATTCTTTCTATTTGGTGTAGTGAATGGTGATGATTGTTGTCGATTATGATTTTGAGGTGTAAAATATTGTCTATGTGTATAAGTTTGTTTTTGTGGTATTTGTTGTTGTAATTGTTGTTGTTGCTGTTGTTGTTGTTGTTGTTGTTGTTGTTGTTGTTGTTGTTGTTGTTGTTGTTGTGATTGAAACTTTTTTTTATTTATTTGATATTGATGATATTTTTTTAATTCTAATGAAAGGTAATAATCTTTGCTTACATCTGATTCATTATCAGCTTCGGAAATATCATGATCATCATCTTCAAAGTTTGGTGGTGATGATGACATAACATAGTTTATAATTTCATCATCTTCATCATTGTCAATATTATAATTATCTTGTGTATGTGATAGTGGTTTTGGTTGTGTTGGTGTAGGTGATTGTAACTGATACATTATTAATATTATTATCTCTGATCATATATGTATATATAAATAATGTATAATGCAAAGGGTACTATTAATATTTGTTTAAATTTAATAAATAATTAATTACATAAAAAAGGGGTTGTGTGTGCAAGTATTTTGTGTGTTTTGTTTATTTATATTTGTATATGTGTGTTTATAATATTGTTTGTGTTCTGAAATTCACATAAAATCTTTTTTTTTCTTTTTTTTTTATTTTTCAATTTTTTTATAAAATATGCAGCAAAGATATTAATTTAGTTTTTTTAATTAAATTTACATTTGGCATTTATAAAATATTAATAAACATAATTATTGTTACAATTTTGACAAATTAAATTTTTTAATAAATAAATAATATTCCCAATATTGTCATTCAATATACCCATACTCATTATTATTTTTTATTATTTTTGAAAATCAAATTAAACTTCTATATATAGTTTAAAAATTCAATAATTCAATTATAGTTGGCAACAAAATTTGAATAAGTAAATGTTTTTTATTTGAATTTAAATTTTTCGATTTGTTTTTTGCCGTTAAAACTTTTTTTTTTTTTTTAATTTTTTTTTCAATTTTTTTAATTAAAATTTAGTGCACCGCAGAATTTATCAGATATCCATTGTTTAATTTTTTGTCTCGGTTGTAACCTTGTAATACAGAAATCTAAAAAAAGTGACACCGCATTTATATCACAAAAAGTGTATGTTTCGTTACTAACATTAGACCTACACGAAATTATTCGAAAATTCACAATTATTCAACGTTGTTTCATTTTCATATTTACACATATAAAATAAACAAACAAAGCAACATACACACATATACACCAAATATAAAAGTCACCACGACACTATCATAAAAAGTTTTTTGTTCGATTTTTAATTTTTTTTTTTTTTACACACACACAAACATAATATCTTTTTATTTATCTCTATTTACTTATTTATATATACAATTACAATATAATCTTTTAGAAGAGGTATGATAATATGTTTTTATAGTATATTGTGTACACTACACACCGGTATGATATTTTGATATTTTTACAATTGTATCTAACCCTTATATATTTCATATGGCGGGGTTACATATAGTATTCTAATAGGTTTGCAGTAAAAATAGTAATAATAATAATAATAATATAATGTCAAATCATTATAATGGCGATCATTACAATAGTAATAATGGTGAAGGGTACCAACAACATTATAAATCAGCAACAGGTTCTGCAATTTTAAATAATAATAATAATAATGACGACGACAATAGTGATAACGATAATAGTAGTAATTTAGAAGATAGTATCAATAGTAATAGTATCAATAGGTCAACAAATCCATTATTACAAGGTATGGGTTATGAAAATGAATGTATCGAACAACATCAACATCATATAGGTAATGGTAGTGGTAGCAGTTATTATACAATTTATGATAACATTACACCAATTCCAAATGCATCAAATCAATTACATAATAAAGTAAATGAAGATTTAGAAAGTGTAGAATTAGATAATTCAAATGAATATAATAATAATCAACATAATTATACACATCAATATCAACAACAACAACAACCACAACCACAACCATATCAACATTTACATCAAAATAATATTACATTACCACCACAGCATAGTAACAATAATAATAAATCACATTTATCAGAATCTTCACAATTATTTACATCTGTACCATTAAATTCACTACCATCATCACCATATAATGTAAAACCAATTGATACATATAACAATAATAACAATAATAATAATATACATAATCATCCATTACAACAACAACATAAACAAAAGAAAAAGAATAAGAATAAAAAGAATATAAATATATTTAATAGTATACACAATAATAAAAGAAAACAGCAATATGATGATGGATTAGGCAATAGTAGTACACCAATTATAATCAAAGATAATGGTGATCAATTTACAGGTGAAGAAGAGGAAGAAGAAGAAGAGAAATCAACAGTATTTGTTCATCAACAACATCAATCACAAGTACCAGATCAATATTTATCAATTTTAAAAGCATCGCATAGTGCAGTTCAAAGAAAGAAGAAAGCAGCAATAGCATTAAGAGTTGGAAGAGAATGGTTAACATATATAATTACCGTTCAAACCATTGGTAATTTAATAAGAGCATTACCAATATTTGTATTAGAGAAATATTATGTTATGTTATTAATATTCTTTCAAGGTAAATTATTATATTATGATATCATCAACATGAAAGTAACTCATATATTAATATTTTGATTTACAGCATTATTTTTAGTAATTGGATCATATGGAGTTAAAAGATTAAAACCATATTTAATATTACTTTATGTAATTGGATGCTTTGGTACAACTATATTAGATTTAATTATAACATTTACGTATGCACATTCACAAAGTTCTCGACCATTTACAGAGGCATTATTAGCGTTTTGGAGTTATGTATTGTTTGTATCATTACTTTGTATACTAAATATAATTGGTGGTATACTACTTGGTTTGAAATTATTTGTATCGGTGGTATCATTGCAAGATCCATCAGATAATTCATTGATTCTATTGACTGCAAGTTTAGTTGGTAGTTTTGATATTGATAGATCAGATGATGATAAACCTTCATCAATACTATCAAAAGCATCAAGATGTATTTTCTTTTATGGTTCAGATGTAAAGAAAGCATTGGCAACAACAAGTTCAATTTCAAATAATTTATCGACAAAAGAATTATTTCAAGGTTATTTCAAGGGTATACTTGAAAAGATTAGAGGTGGTAAGAAAGGTGGTAAAGGCAACCAACAAACATTACAAAGTAGTTCAGTATCAACAACAACAGATAATTCACAAAATTTATCAATGAAAACCAATCAAGTTATAACAAGTAAATATAATGTTGTATCATTTATACCAAAGGTTATTTTCTATCAGTTTAGTAGATTAGCAAATTTATATACATTGGCAATTGTTATACTTTGTATGTTTTCATTTTCACCTGTTGGTCCAGTATCATCGTTAACTCCATTACTAGTTGTAATTGCTGTTACTTCATTTAAAGAATTGGCAGAAGATTTAAAACGTCATAAACAAGATAAAGAAATAAATGGTAGACCAACTGAAATATATAGACCACCATTTTATAAATCACCACAAGATATTGAAAAAGAAGAAGAATTAATTAGAAATCAAGATATCACAGGTAATGGTTTTATTAGATTTATGAAAAGAAAGTTACAATTTTTAAATTTTAAATCATCAGATGACAATTATAATAGACAAATTGATGAAATTCCAATTCAAGGTAATGGTAATGATGATTTATCCAATTCAACAGTAGGTAGATTTGGTAAGGCAAGTTGGCAAGATATTAAAGTTGGTGATATTGTATTGGTAAAGAGTGGTGAATCATTACCAGCAGATATTATTTGTTTATCAACATCAAGAGCCGATGGTAGAACATATTTAGAGACATCAAATTTAGATGGTGAAACCAATTTAAAAGTTAAAACATCAATTCAAAAATGTCAATGGATTAAAACAGCAGAAGATTTAGATGGATTCAATTGTAAAATTGATTATGAACCACCAAATAACGATATATATACATTTGAAGGTGTGTTAACCATATTGAAAGGATTTGAAAGACGTACTCAAATCAATGATTCAACGGTTGTACCAACTACAAATTATGTACCAGTTACAATTGATCAAATGTTACTTCGTGGTACTACATTGAGAAATACAGATTGGATAATTGGTATAGTTGCATATAGTGGTGTTGATACTAAAATCGAAAAGAATTCATCAAAAGCAAGTCAAAAAAGAAGTTCAGTTGAACGTGGTGTAAATAATAAATTGTTGATATTGTTTTTATTGCAAACTATAATTTGCATTGTTTGTTCAATAGGTCATAATCGTTGGCATTTAGAAGATGATTCTGATGCTAAACCATGGTACATTGGTATTAATCCAAATCAAGAAGATTTCATTTACGTTTCCTATGTTATCCTTTACAACACTTTGATTCCATTATCAATGTATGTATCAATGGAAATGATTAGAGTTTCAAATGCACATTTCATTGATAGTGATTTAGAAATGTATGATGAAAAAACTGATACTCCTGCTCAAGCTAGAAATACAAATATCAATGAAGAACTTGGTCAAATTCAATATTTATTTAGTGATAAAACTGGTACACTCACATGTAATGAAATGGTATTTAATCGTTGTTCAATTGGTGGCCAAATATATGGTCCTGATGAAACTAGTTTAAATAATAATTTAAGATTATTCATTAAAAATGAATTATCATCAAGTCAAGATATCAACAACAATGGTCAACAATCATTATCAACAACAATATTATCATCATCAACATCATTACCATCAAATTTATTAAATTCACAAACTGAATATATAAAAGAATTTTTAATTTGTTTGGCAATTTGTAATACAGTGTTGATTGAAAAGAATAAAGATCATGAACCAGATCATTTAATGATGATGAAAAGTAATGGTGTTAGTAAATCAGGTAGTGGTAGTAATACTCATGGTATACCAAAGTATCAAGCAGCATCACCAGATGAAGAATCATTAACATTGACAGCAGCAAGATTTGGATTCATTTTAAAATCAAGAGAAGATAATATAGTTACAATTTCAATTCATGGTAGAGATGAAAGATTTGAATTGTTAAATGTATTGGAATTCAATTCCTATCGTAAGAGAATGAGTGTAATTGTAAAAACATCACAAGGTCAAATTAAATTGTATTGTAAAGGTGCAGATTCTGTAATTTTTGAACGTGCAAAAAAGAATACCGATCAATTGGTTGGTGTATTACAATCAACAGAAAAACATTTATCAGAATTTGCTTGTAATGGATTACGTACACTTTGTATGTCTGTTCGTACAATTGAATTTGATGAATACATTGCATGGAATAAAATACATCAAGATGCATCGGTATCATTGGTAAAGAAATCGGAAAAAGTTGATCAAGCATGTGAATTGATTGAAAAGGATTTACATTTAATTGGTTCAACTGGTATTGAAGATAGATTACAAGATAATGTACCTGAAACAATTAGTGCACTAAGAGAAGCTGGTATTAAAGTTTGGGTGTTAACTGGTGATAAACAAGAAACTGCAATTTCAATTTCAACTTCATCTGCTGTAATCAATGAAGATATGGAATTAATCATTTTGAATGAATCATCAAAACAATCATTAATGAAAAGATTATTAATGATATCAGATGAGAAAAGATTACATCGTATTAATGATATGTCTGGTAAATGGGGATCTTGGTTATTCATTTCAAAATTATTGGAAAAAGTAGCAAGTAAATTACGTTTGGAACCATCAGATGCACCAAATTTACTCAATAAAAGTACAGGTATAGTTGCAAGTAAACATATTGCAATTATTATTGATGGATCAACTTTGGCATTGGCATTGGAACCAGATTTACGTTATTTCTTTTTACAAGTTGCAAAAACATGTGAATCTGTAGTATGTTGTCGTTGTTCACCATCACAAAAAGCAAAAGTTGTAAATTTAGTAGCAGAGAAATCATTTTTATTTTCAGATGGTGCAATTACAATGTCAATTGGTGATGGTGCAAATGATGTACCAATGATTCAAAAGGCACATGTTGGTGTTGGTATTAGTGGTCGTGAAGGTATGCAAGCGGTATTAGCATCGGATTTTGCAATTGCAAATTTCAGTATGCTTCGTCGTTTATTGCTGGTTCATGGTAATCGTAGTTATAAACGTATAACTAAATTGATTCTATATTCATTTTCAAAAAATATAGCATTATCAATTAGTCAATTTTGGTTTGGTTTCTTTTCAGGTTTTAGTGGTCAAATGATTTATTTTGATTTCTTATTCACATTGTATAATGCATTGTTCACTTCAATTCCAGTTATTTTCCTTGGTACATTGGATCAAGATATTAAAGAAGATGATTTATTAAATAAACCATCATTGTATAGAGTATGTCAATCAAATTCACCATTTTCGACAATGAAATTTATTTGGTGGGTTTTCATTGGTAGTTGGCAATCTGCAACCATTTTCTTTGTTACTTTCTTTGTAATGCAAACTTCTACAATTGAAGGTGGTAAAACATTGGGTCTTTGGTCAATTGGTACTGCTGCTTACATTTATTTGGTTGTAACTGTTAATTTACAAATTAGTTTTATCACTCGTTATTGGACAAAACAAACAATGCTTGCAGTTTCATTATCAATTGTTTCAACTTTCCTCTTCGTTATGCTTTACAGTGTACTTGGTAAATATGTTGAATCGGATGCTACAAATATAATTTTCGAACTTTATGCTCTTCCAACTTTTTGGTTACTATTGGTTATTGCTCCTTCAATTGCCTTATTACCTTTTATTATCGTTTCTTTAAATAGTTGGTTATTTAATTCAAATAATTTACAATTAATACAAGAAAATAATGAAAAATCTGGTTTTATTAAAATGAATGAATTATAAAATCAGTCAGTAAATAATCAAATAAATTTAATAATTTTGTGTATATAATATAAATATATTTATTTAGTTTAATAATCGACCATCATCAACAATATTAATTTATTTATACCAATATTATTAATTGTTGTTGATGACACAGAAACATTATGTTCATTGTATAACATTATTTTGAAATCCAATGGATTTGTTGATTTATGATTTAATAGAATTTCAGAAATTTCATCATCTGATGTAGCTGTAGGTAAATGTAAATGTATTTAATTTAAAGAATCTAGTAAGGAAATTACAATTTGAATATTTCTCTTGAATTTCATGATTAATTAATACTTGATATTTACCAACATCAAATGATGTTATGTTTCCAAATTGTTTAGCTGGTGATTACGCAAATATATCCATACTAATTTCAATGCCTTAAATAAAAATACATTTATAAATAAGAATATAGTTAATCTGACCATTTTATTTAAAAAGAAAACTTATTCAATATATATTATCCAGCTCAAAAATATTTATTGAAGGTAAAAAGAAACATGAATAATCTAATAATGTATAAAGACCAACTTTTAATAAAAAACAAATTAGTGAACCAATTAGAATTGGTGTTGAATACTCTTAATCTGAGGTGATAATACAGTATTAAAATTACTATTTAAACTTTGTGGTACACCACCAATTATCTAATGAATATGAATTTGTGCCAATTAATTTTGATAGTCCTAAGCATTGTTCAATCGTCATTAATGTATATGGTTGATAAAATTTTTAAAATCATTTTGAATCAAAAGCAAAAAAAATGAATAAAAAACAATTTATTATTTATTTTCAAAAAGGGAACTGGTAGTTGACCCACTACCAAAAGGAAAACTAGTTGTAGTAATTGATCCGCCACCAAAAGGAGAATTGATAATAGTTGGTCTACTACCAAAATGAGTTGTAGTAATTGATCCACCAAAAGGAGAACAAGTTGTATTAGTTGATATAGCACTGAAAATTGATGGAGGATTTCTAGGATTGGTGGAACAAGATCCTAATTTTTCTAAAACACTATTTATTGTTATTTCTAATGAAATATCAATTCCTAATGGAATTTCTGCATAGCAAAATGAAGCATCTGTATCATATTTTTCATCTTGTTTTAAAATTAGAATTAAGAATTTATAATATTAAATATTTTTAAATATTTCAATAAATATTACTTTTTACAATATTAAATATAAAACATTTATCTTTCAAAGCATCTTGGTTTAAAATTTTTATATTAACTGTACAGATCATCTTTTAATAATTCTTCGTTTGCACCATCAATTTGGACAACATACATTCTTTTTCAATATAACGACATCTAGATAAATCATCTATAGATGAAACAGGTATTCTACATGTCATACATTCCTTTGTTTTTTTCAATGAACACACAACAATAATTTCAGTGGTGAATGTGTTCATTTTTTTTATGAATGTGTGTTTTTATTTATTTTTTGTTAACTTTTTTGTTTTTTTATTTATTTTTTTATTGAATATAAATTGAATGAAGGAATTCATAAACTGAATTATCACCATTTCTTTTTGAAATTTTCATAAATTCACATAAATTATCATTTGAAAATAAATAAACTTTTGATGATTTAAATAAATGATAATAATTTAATAAAATAAATTCCAAAATTAAAATTTGACCTTCTTTAACAACATGTTCTAAAATTGTAAACAAGAATTTATGTATACTTTTTAGTTCGTATATGAATCTGAAATTTAATGAATTTATAATATTATTATTTTCTTTTGTTGCATTATCATATTGATTTAATAAAATGGTTAATATTCTACCCAATGTTTTTGTATCACCTCTTTTAATTGAAATATTAACTGCTTTTTCATATTCCCAAAATGCAGAGTATTGTACTGAATAATAACTTTGTAAATCCATTTCAAAGTATTTATCATATCCACCAATTAAATATGCAACTGGTGTATATACTCTGTATTTGTTTTTTTTAAAATATTGATACCCAATTCCATTACAATACCATCTTAAAAATTGAATTAAACAATTTGGACAATAATCAACAACATTGTAAAATAAAAATGGTTGAAAGTAAAAATTTGGATTATCTTTAATTGCATTTTTTAAACTTGAAAAATAGGTTTCTGTATTTTCATTTGAATCTTCTAAATCAATTGGTTTAATGGTTGTTATTAAATCTGGGTAACCACAGTATATATTGTTTAAATTAAATAATGATACATTGTTAAATACTTGTTTTGCAAATAATACTGTATATTCTCTACCAATATCAATAGATAATTTCTTTGGTTTAATGTTTTCTTCTTGTTGATGTTTTTTTAAATATAATGATATAAAATGATTTAATAATTTATAATCTACAATTTGGCATCTAATATAATTATTTGGATTTGAAGGTGATGATACCAAACCATGAACCATTTCAATTGTATTATAAAATTCTTGAAAAATATAATTTAATACATCAATTGATTGAATTAATTTTGTAATTGAAACTAATAATATTGTATTAATATTGACGTTATGTCCAAGATGTTTTTTAATTGTTTCATTTTGAATTGAAATTGCAATTTTTTTACCACCAATTTCTTTTACCCAATATTTAATTAATTCCAAATCATCATTTCTAACAAGTAGTAAAAATATTAAACCAGGTGGTATTTTAAATATATCTTGTTGTTGATTTGCAAAATCAGATTTAAAATCATTAATTAATGAATTTAAAAATTGAATTTGTAATTCTTTATCTAGACAATGTTTAAATATTGAACAATCAAGTTGCAAATAAAAGTTTACTATCGAATCTAATTTGTTGTAATGATGTTGACTGTTTAATCTATTTAATGAAGCTACGAGTAATTTATAATCACCATATTCCATTGCCAATCTTGATTCTTCATAATGTATACCAGCAATTGTATTTGTATAATATAATTTTTCAATTTCATTTCCATAACTAATAAGATACTCCATATTACCATTTACTTTATAAAATATATAAAGTAATGTTTTTATATTTGATCTTTCATTACTGTATCTATTGATTGGATCTAATAAATTTGAATTTAATTGTTGATTCGAAAATTGGTAATTGGAAATTTCATTTTTTAAACTTGTTGAAGATAATGGTAATTCCAATTTTGAAAGATTAAATTTTGAATTATCATATAAATCCCAACAATCCAAAGTATCTAATAAACCCAATATCATTATAAATTCTTGCAATGAATAATCAAATGGACTTGTATTTAATAATAGTTGAAAGAAAATTGGATTTTTATTTATAAATTGTCTTGTTGGTTTATAAACATCAACAAAACAATTAATTTGCATTATTATTTTAGTTACTTTTAACATTAGATTGTTTGAAAACCAAATTGTACCTTTACCACTACACCAAGTAATTCAGCCAAACATGTACCTTTTAATTTATCAATTAAATAATAAATACATTCTAAACAACCATCACCATTATCATTATTTATAAATGCCAAATCCAATGTTTTATTTGTAATTTCAAAATTAAAATGATCAATTAAAACTTTTAATGCAACCAAACAATTCTTTGATAATATTGTACCTACTAACTCACTTAGTTGATCCGTTGTCGTTGTTTTAAATAATGATATATAAAATTTTGTATCATCTTGATTTTTAATTTTTTCAAATATAAATAACCAAGGGTAACCTGAGAATGCAATATATTGATTTCTTTTAACTTTATCTTTTAATATACTAATTTTATTATTCTCCAACATATATTTAATTGATACTATATATTCATAATCTTGAACACATTCCATAAATGACATTATACAATTAAATGTAATTTTATTTTTAAAAACTTTCCAAAATTCATTCTTTCCTTGATTATCATTTGATATTATTAAAGTACTAAATGTTGATTTATTAAATGGATTATTATTAAATTGTATGTTGTTTTTATTATTGTATTGAATTGTTAAATTCTTTATTTTAATTTCAATTTTAATTTCTTTAATTATTTGATTTTTTGTTTGATCATTGGTTATTGATATATCAATTGATTCTGCAATTAATTTAATTTCATCTAAACTCTTGTTTTCCAATTGATTAATATCAATATATTGCCATTTTAAATTGTTTATTACTATTGTTGTTTCTATCATTGTTTGAAATTATGAAAAAAATGATTCTAAAAAATTTCTAAAAAATGAATTTTAAATTTTTAAAAAATATACAAAACAAATACAAATTATAATGATGTAAATTTATTATTTTTAAATATATGACACTCATGTGACTTTGGTAGAATAATAATTTATAAATATAATATGATACAGTTGATAATATGCTGCTAAAAACAATATTATTAGTTGAAAGGTATTGGGAAGTGATTAATGAATGGAAAAAAAAATGAATAAACAGAGATGTAGTAAATCAAATGAAAACGAATGGATAGTTGGATTAGGAATCTAGAATATGGGTTTTGTCATATAACAAATAGATACATTAATTTAATTAAATAAAACAATAGTCATCAAAACATAGAAGCAGATACAGATTTTTATTTATTTCTTAAAAACAAAATTTATATGATTATTTACCATTTCTTCATTTACTCTCCAACCATTAAATGAATTTATATTATTTAGTGAAGTTAAAATTCTTCTAGTTTTTCTTGATATATCAAAACCTTTATATAATTTATACTTGTTACCAAATTCAAATGTATGAAAATTCTTTAATCTAACACAAGATTCATGTTTTGAATTATAGAAAATACATCAACACAATGTACACAAACAATAATCAAGATACATTGGATAAAGCAGTGAACATTATCAAATCATTTCAACAATTCTGGATATCTGACAAATATAAATTTCAAATCTCAACATTGGCTAATATAATATTAGAAACCAAACAAAAACAAATC
>JABXES010009932.1:0-11179 GCA_013375695.1 Dictyostelium brefeldianum | reverse complement strand
TTGTTTTTTGTGTTGGTTGTGCTGCTGGTTATTGACGTTTTTCACCTGTTGGTGTTTTTTTTTTTTTTGTTTTTGTTGTTGTTGTTGTTGTTGTTGTTGTTGTTGTTGCTGTTGCTGTCCCATTTCCACCACCATCACCATCATCACCACCATCATCATCATCACCACCATCACCAGTAGTAGACAAATCACTTTCAGGTTTATCAGCACCCATAACTGACACCAATGCAATTATTAAACAAACCAATAAAAGTAAATGTTTTAATTTCATTATTATATATTATGTCTTTGAAAAATAAAAATAATGGATAATTTTTTAAAAAAAAAAAAATACGTTGGATATTACATTGTTTTCAAAAAAATTAAAAAATAAAAAATAAAGAATTCCATAACGATGCATGTTTAAATTTATAAAACAACATGTATTTATTTAATTTGAGGAAGTACAATAAATTGTTTGACTGTTTGTACAAGATGTATCAATATAAACTTTTTTTTCACAAAACATATTTTCGTCTCTACATATTTGGGTATATGGTTCATTACTATTATCACATTTATAAAAAAATGTTTTATCAAATATTGTACTATTGTCAATTAGTTGATATGGATTTGTTAAAGTTGTTGAATAAATTAAATTTGATGTGTCACATGATTGTTGTTGTACATAATTTTCAAACACTATTGTACCTTTTTTATATACTGGTTCACCATTTGTGATAATTGCCATTAAATTTTGATTTGCACCAAAATCAAAACCAAATGTAAAATGAATTAAACCTAATAAATTGTATGGAACACAAGAACCGTTTGTATATTTCCATTGATCAATAATTGTACTTGAACAACTTGTATCATCTAAATTGAATAGTTCAACCAATGTATCTGTGTTGTCTGTAACTGTTACTTTTATATTACCCCTTGCAACATTATCTTGAATTGATATACCAGTTATACAAATATCACTTTGAAATGAATACCCTAAACCTTGTCCAAAATATTGATCACAATTATAATCTTCATATGATAAAAAGTTTACAAATGTTTGTCCTTTAACCAAAACAAATAAAACTGATAATAATATTGTTGCTTTGAAAACAATCATTTTTGTTTTAACAAAATTTTAATTTTTTGGATAAGTTTTTGATAATTTAAAAATTATAATGGTTTTATTACAAATTCAATTTTCCACAAATACACATTCAAAATAAACAATAATTACAATATTTAATAATATTTAATAAAAACAATTATTTAAATGGTTTTAACTTTTGCATTAAATTGTATTAAAAAAAGTTACAAAATTTTTATATTATTTAAAAAATAAATAAAACTTTATTTCATTAAATGGAGAGACCATATTTAAATTTTTATTTCCCACAATCAATAGACTGTGGTTTCTTGTTACAACAGGTAATTTTCACCCATTATTACAAACAAAATAAGCTTACACTTTATTTTAAAATTAGTGATTTTTTTTTTTAAGCGATTAAACGTTCATGTAATTTAAGATATTGTATCGTCGCTTGCCGTGAATATGATTTAAAAAATAAACATTCATTAGTTTGTGGTCTTTAAAGATATAAAATTATTCTTTGTTTAATTTTTAATTATCATCACTGATAATAATAATTTTTACGTATACTTTTTATTTCTCTTTATGTGAACGTGGATTATGTTTAGCTAAAAATTGCATACCTTGCTTTATTATATTGTTCATCCCATTCAATACATTCTAAAAATGACCAATTTTCTTTCTCTTCTTGCATTTATAATGATTGTTGGTTTTTTTTAATTTCATCAATTTTAATCAACATTTTGATCCTATAAAATATAATAATGATAATAATCTTCTGTTACACCACATAATTCAGTAGACATTATTATTCGGATGCCAATGTATAAATATTCAAAAAAATTAATTTATTGTTTGAACTATCATAACCCACAACAATAAAAATATTTGTAACATTTAATAAATTATTAGGCACATTAAATTGTTATATATAATTGTTAAAAATGGACATTATAGGTTATATCATTTTATTTTATTTTTTTATGGATTTTCAAAATTAATTTCAAAAAATATTATGGCTAAAATTGATAAAAAATATAAAAATAGATACAAGGTAATTAATTATTGGATTTAAAAATAAATTGTATGATCCCCTGTTCCAGATGTTCCAGATCCTCGGTGGTGAAAATTAGCCAAAAGTTTACTGAATCTGATTGTGAATCTGAACTACCTGATGATGTTGATGATGGTGGTAATGGATTTGAATCTGATTGTGAACCTGAATTACTGTCATCTCCAGATGTTCCAGATCCTCCAGTGGTGAAAAATGGAAAAAAGTTTACTGAATTTGAATCTGAATCAGATTGTGATTGAGTTGATTCATTAATATTATCTGAACAAACACTTTGAATTACCAAAATAATTACAAAGAGAAATACAATTATTTGTTTATTCATTATTTAATTTTTTACGATTTTTTTTTTTTAAAAAAAAAAAAAAAAAAAAACCATTGTTTAAAATAAAATTTTCGAGCTTTGTTAAAATGTTTTAGATTAGGGAATAAAAAAAGTAAAATCTTCGTCGGTTCGTTTGGGTTCCATCTAATTATTGCAATATTTATTTATGTACAGATAAAAATAAAGAAATAGTATTATTTATTTGTTTCTACTTTATTTCACACACAACTATTTCAAAAATGATTTTTTGTAAATTTAGATTCAAACACACTCGGGTATTATAATAACTATAATGTGGTGGAGATGGTTATAATAGTAGTATATCAATATATACAATAAAAAACTATTATTTCAACACACCTATTTATAAAATAAAAACACATGTACTATTGTAATAATGCATTACAATATTTATGCATTATTGCAATAGTAAACTATTATTATTTTAACATGTTATCTATTTTATTGTATTCGTATGTATTGTTGTGTATTGTTGTTGTGTTGTATTGTTATATATATATATATTGTTTGATGTTGATGCTGTATTATTATTATTTATTATTACTGTTTGCTGTATGTTGAGCTTACTTTTTTTCAAATAGATTATTAATTTCATTCTGCAACTTTTTAGGATTATCTTTTATCGATCTAAACTTTAATATTGTTTCATCACGTGCATCCATTCCATAATCAACTCTATCTCTCGCATATCTATGTGGCTAGGTAGGTAAAACATAATTATTAGTATAAAATACATTATATATAATTACCAATAACTTTGGCAATAAAATAACAATAATAATATATGTATATTGTATATATGTGTGTATGTATGTATGTACATATATATTATCAATATGATCACACAAACGATGAAAGATAACAAATATCATTTTTTAAACCTACTTTTCCGTAATGGAATAATCTATGTGAAAAATCTAAACCTGCGCCCATAAAAACAAGTCCACCTGTAATAATTACTGCAACTGGTATAACTTCAATCCAAGTCATTGTTTAATTATATAATGTATAAATAATAAAATTTGAGAAAGTTGTATTGATGAAAAAAAAAAAAAGAGAATTTTGAAAAATTTCATTTTTTTTTTTTTTTTTAAAACAAAGTGATAAAATTTCATTTTTGATATTTATTTATTTTTTTGAACTTTCTGGTCATATTACAACATTTGTTTTTTATTTTGTTAAATATATATAAATATAAATATAAAAATGTCAGTTACATTACATACAAGTTTAGGTGATATTAAAGTTGAAATATTTTGTGAAGTGCCATTGGCATCTGAAAACTTTTTAGCTTTATGTGCATCAAACTATTATAACAATACAATATTCCATAGAAATATTAAAGGTTTTATGATACAAGGTGGTGACCCAACTGGAACTGGTAGAGGTGGTGAATCAATTTGGAAAAAACATTTTAAAGATGAATTTCCATCTCATTTAAAAGTATGTATATTAATATATCAAGCATATAGTACACCAATTGCAATTTACTAATATTAATATTCATCGTTTGCAGCATAATACAAGAGGTATATTATCAATGGCAAATAGTGGACCTGATACAAACGGATCACAATTTTTTATAACATATGGAAAACATAGAAGTTTAAATAAAGTTTATACAGTTTTTGGAAAAGTGATATCTGGATTAGAAGTTTTAGATTTAATGGAAAAGGTACCTTCAGATCAAAATGATTTACCATTAAATGAAATAACTTTAAAATCTGTTACAATTCATGCAAATCCAATTGCAAATAATTAATACAATAATCAATTGGACATATAGACTATTACATGGTATAATAAACACAACCCCAAAAGAAGAAAGAAAGACAGTGGATGATCTTTTTTTTGTACATATATAATTTATTATTTATATTATTATTATTATTTTAATTATTATTATTATTTATTATATTTTGTTTTGAACATAATTGTGAATATGGGCCTTGTGCTTCTAATAATTCATCATGTGTACCTTTTTCAATGATTTGACCAGCACGAACATAAGCAATTAGATCTGAATTTTGAATTGTTAATAAATTATGAGCAATTACAATGGTTGTACGACCTTTCATTACATTTTCTAATGCTTCTTGAACTAATTTAGTTGATTCTGCATCCAATGCTGATGTACTTTCATCAAGTAGTAATATTTTTGGATTACGAATGATTGCACGAGCAATTGCAACACGTTGTTTCTGACCACCTGACAACATTGTATGTTTATCACCCAATTCAGTGTTGTAACCTTGAGGTAATTGTTCAATGAATGAATGTGCATTTGCAAGACGTGCTGCATCTTCAATTTCTTCTTGAGTTGCACCATGCTTACCATAACGAATATTTTCTGCAATACTTCCACTAAACAATGTTGGTTCTTGTCCAACTAAACCAAATAGATTTCTAAGATGGGCAACATTTAAATTTCGTATGTTATGACCATCAATGAAAATATCTCCAATTGATGGATTATAAAATCTTTGAAGTAATGAAAGTGAAGTTGATTTACCACCACCTGAATCACCAACAAATGCAGTTGTAGTGCCAGCAGGAAGTGTCAATGAGAAACCTCTAAATACATTTAAGTCTGGACGAGTTGGATATGCAAAATGTAAATTTTTAAATTCAATATCACCCACTACAATATCAATTTTATCACCAAGTGGACTTGTTGGATCAATTTTCGAAGTTGTATCCAACAACTTGAAAACTGCAGAAGCAGCCGCTTTCGCTTTTGCTAAATCTGGTGCAAATGAAGAAGCTTGACCAACACCGATAGCACTCATTACGATTGCGAAAAACACACGTGTCATTGAATTAAATCCAACAATTGTATTTTGAGCATGTTCACATGTTTCATAATCTTTCCAAAGATATGGAATAGTTTGTGGTGTACAATTTACTTCGATATCATGATCAGTTGCACCAAATACACCAGATCCAACTAAACGGCCTCCATACCAAAATGATAAACAATACACACAAAATAGAATTAATTGTGTGAAACCAAATGCAAAACCTGAAATATGAGCTTTCTTTATACCTTGAGAAGATGGTCCTTTTTGTTGTTTTTTATATAAATCAACAACTTGTTTCTCTGTTGTAAACGATGCAACAGTTCTAATACCAGTTATAGCTTCAGATGCAACTTGACCAGCTGGTCCACATCCATCTTTTGATGAAAATCCTGCTAAAATTTGCATTTGTATTTTACTTGTTATTACAACCAATGGGAAACAAGCAATGATAACCAAAGTTAATTGCCAACCAGAATAAAATGCAATTACCAATCCACCGACCATTGTCAATATATTTTGAAGTACAATACCTAAACGTTGACTAGTCATACCTTGTACTAATGCTGCATCAGTTGCTAAATGTGATGTCAACTTTCCACTTGAATTTTCTGGTGAATCAAACCAACCTATATCTTGTTTCATAATTGATGCAAAACAATCCCTTCTTAAACGATAAGTTAACTTTTCGCCAATCACTGAAAATAAGAATCCTTGGAAAAAATTGGAAATACCTGCACCAACTGCCAGCACAACAAACATTAATGCAATGAAATTTGCATTTTCTTTTAAATAATCTGGATCAGGGTTTTGGAAAATAGTTAACATTTCTGTGAAAACCAATGCAAAACCAGGGTAAACAGCACCAGTACCAACAGCAGATAAGAATCCAAAACACCATAACCCCAATTCTGGCCTATTATATTTAATTACTCTAGACATTGGTACTTCATCAGATTGTTTCTTTTTCTTTTTTTCTTTTTTATTTGCACCACTACTAGATGTTTCTTCTTTATTTTTTTTACTAGATTCAGGTTCACGTTTTCTCAAAGAACGTTTTGATACATGAAAACTATCCAGTAAAGGATTAACATCAGAGAATGTACTTGATCTTCTTGATCTACCCATATCTAATAAATTATACATTTGCTGATGTGATTGTTTTTCAACCAAATTGAAATACAATGATTGTTTTGCCATTAATTCATCATGTGTACCTTTTTCATAAACTTGGCCATTTTTAATGTAAATTATTACATCTGCATTTTTAATTGTTGATAAATTATGAGCAATTACAATTGTAGTACGACCTTTCATTAATATATCTAATGCATCTTGAACTAATTTTGTTGATTCTGCATCCAATGCTGATGTACTTTCATCTAATAATAAAATATTTGGATTCTTTATAACTGCTCTTGCGATTGCAACACGTTGTTTTTGTCCTCCACTAATCATATGATGAAAATTTATTAGTATTAGTAAATAATAATCATCAAAGTGTGAAATATTATTTTAAATAATTGTTTACCTTAACATAACACCTTTTTCACCAACTAATGTATTATAACCTTGTGGTAATTGTGTAATGAATGAATGTGCATTTGCTAATTTTGCTGCTTCTTCAATTTCATCTTGAGTTGCACCTTCTTTACCATAACGTATATTTTCAGAAATAGTTGTTGCGAAAAGTACAGGTTCTTGATTTACTAGACCAATTTTTTGACGTAATCCTCTAACATTGAATTTTCTAATATCTTCACCATCCAATAAGATTTCACCTTCACATGGATCATAAAAACGTTCTAATAGTGATATGAGTGAAGATTTACCACCACCTGATTCACCAACCAATCCAATTGTTTGACCTGGTTTAATCTTTAAATTAAAACCATTGAAAATTGGTACATCTGGACGAGATGGATAATGAAATCCAACATTTTTAAATTCAATATCACCACTGAGTACTTCTGGTTTAATTCCACGAGTTGAAAATGGATTTGCTTTTGATTGACGATCAATTACTTGAAATATTTTATAAGCAGCACCACGACCTTGTGCAAAAATTGCAAGACATGGTGATGCTTGACCAATTGATGTTGCACCAATAATAACAGCAAAGAAAACAGATACTACATCACCACCTGTCCATGGTCTACCTTCAACTGAATTTATTACCTTTTTAGATATCAATGTTGAACCATACCAAAATGCTAATGCATATGTACCAAGTATAACAAATTGAACAAATCCCAATCCTAATCCATTGAAAAATGATCTTTTATAACCAACTGTTCTAGCTTCTTTTAAATTATGTGAATATTTATCAATTGCATGTTGTTCACCTGAAAATGTTGCAACAGTTCTTATGGAACTGATATTCTCTTCAGCAACACCTCCTGCTCTACTATATGCTTCTTGACCTAATTTAGTCATTTGAGTCATCATCTTTGCAGTAAAAAATCCACCAATTGCCAATAATGGTGAAACTGATGTAATAACCAATGTTAATTCCCATCCTTTTGTAAAACCAATAACAAATCCTGCAACAAACGTTGAAAAGAAATGAATGAATCTACCAACTTTTTCACCACATGCTTCCTCAAATAATACAGTGTCTGAATTGATCCTCGAAGATAATTCATTTGCTTTGTTTGTATCGAACCATCCAATCTCTTGGCGTAACGTTGATTCTAAATATTCTCTACGAATTCTATTTGTTTGTCTTTCACCTGCAATCATCCATAATGTAGTTTCCAAATATGATAATACAAAAACACCACCACCCAACATTAATAAATAAAATGAAATACTTCTAACTGTATCATAAATATCATAATTTGGATCTTCATTAAATTGAGTTGGTTTAAATGCATCCACTACCAAACCAAATACCAAAGATACAGTTGGCATTGCTGCGCCATTAATAATTGCTGCGATTGTACCAAATAACATTAATATTTTATCTGTATTATCTGCAAATCTAAACAATGATAAAAATGGTACTTGTTGTTTTAATTCAATTTCTGCTTCCTTTTTAATTTCTGCCTCAGTTTTCTTTTTTTCATTTGCTCCATCTCCACCTTCACCATCATCATAATTGTATGAATCTTTTTTATCACATATACCAATTGATACATCATTATTATTGTTATTGTTATCTCTTGGTGTATTTGGAATTGATGTATGTATATCACCAATTTTATTATTATTTATTGGGTGCGTACGAATTTCAAATTCACCTTCACCATCTATTAATTGATCGTCATCAACTTCTTCTATTATTATTTCATCAATTGGTATTTCAATTTCTTCTTCATCATATTCATCTTCTTGATTATGATTATCATCCATTTTATATTATTTATAAATGTTATTATATTTTAAATTGTATTGTTTTTTCTGTTTTTTTTTTGAATAAATAAAACTAATGAAATTAAAAATAAGGATTTGTTATAATTGTGAGTGTGTTTTTTATTTTTTGGATAATAATAATTTTTAATTATAAATTTTTATTTATTTTATAAATAAAAAAAATAGATAAATATAGTGATCATACAATTATTTGTAAATTATTATTATTAGTATTATGTATGTTTGTGTTTTTTTATTTGGGTTTGCTGCTGTTTTTTTATTATTTTTTTTTTAAATGATTTTTATTTGATATATATGTATATATTTTTACATGTTATTAAGTATATAATTGTCTCTTTATGGAGGTGTGTTAGTAGTGTGTGTTTTTTTATGATTTATTATTTCATTTTTTTTTAGGTTCACACACTCGAAATAGGGTGTATAAAAATTCAATTAAAAAAACATAATACATTTTGTTATATTTGTGTGTGTTTGTTAGTGTTAATTCTATAAATACTAGCATATAATATGTGTTTTTTATATTTTAATTTAATTAATAGATTATCAAATAATAATCTTTTTTCAAGACAAATTACTATTTTATTGTTTATTTTGCAAAACATTACCTCTATATAAATTATTTTTTTGTTTAAAAATAACAAGATGAATCTATACTAAAACAAATATTAATGTCGTTAAAAAACGCGATTGTGGATCATTTTAATTTAATAATGGATTAGAATGAATGTTTTGTTTTTAAATTTTTATTATAAAGAGAAACAAATTGAATATGGTGAAATTATTTTTATGTATAAATATATAAATAAAAACTCTAGTTAATTTATACTAAAATTTTTACTTTTTTAATTAAATTTAGTTTGTTTGTATTATTATGGTGAAATACAATTTTAAACTATAGATGATTTCTTTATAATAATAATTTGATTTGATGATCATTATTTAAATGCTTGACAAACTCTAACTACCAAACTAATAATTTATTTTCTCAAACTTGAATTAGATTATAATTGTTGGAAAATTATACAAAGATTATATATTCATAAAGGAATGGTAGCACTATTTTAGTTTGCACTTTCTTTTTGTGAGTTGTTCGTATTTGTTAATTGTGTATATGATTCTTATTATAAATATCATGATGATAAATATAATGATGGTAAAAAAGTAGATAAATCCAAATAAATTAGTCACATGTTCATTATTGTTTTTTTTTTGACCAAAAAGGTATCTAAAAAAAACGAAACTTTTATATTTATTTGTTTAAAAAAGATAGAAATAAAAAAAAAGTTAGCCCATTAAATGAAGTTATAATAATATCTATTATTAGGATTATTAATCGTTTTTAAAATATTAAAATCACATAATTCATCTGCCTAAAAGATATTTTTTAAATTTCTCAATTTGAATTTTCTTCATAAATTTGATATTTTTGCCTGGGTCTGATAGAATTTCATCATAATAACCTTCAATAGAATTAAAAAAAAATTTAAATATTAAAAAAAAAATAAAAATATCTCACACAGATTCGTATAATTTTCATTATTTTAAAATTTGCTTTTTAAAAAAATAATATACCATCAACCAACCCCATTTTTGATATTATACACCAACGATACGAACAAATTTTATAAAATATTTTAAGAACCATACAATTGTTTTTATCATAGCACATAAAGCTGTAAATTTCATACTAATCAACACGAGCGAGTTTGCAAATATTTTTTTTTTTTTTTTTTTTTACTTTTATTTTTCAATTCTTTTTCAATTTTATTACCGCGGTTATATTTATATTTATTTGTGTAAAATTATTTATTTATTTTTTTAAATTCTAAATTTCAGTACATATCAAATTTCCTACCCACACCCACTTTAAAATTTTTTATTTTATTTTTTATTTAAACACCCACCTTACATAAACACCCACACGCTCACACCTTTTGTTTATAAATAAAAGGACAATCAAAATTACTAGTATTAAATTGATTATTATTGTTTTTAAATAAAATAAATCACAACGCATACACTCGTACTAAATCAACTATTAAACATAAAAATAATATCACAAAACAATTGTACAATAATATTGTAATAACCACTTTGTCGCTCAACCTTTATTATTTGCGAAATTTAAAGTTTTTTAGTGCCCATCAAATTATTATTTTTTTTTTATTTTATTTAAATAAAATAAATAATAATATAACAACATATAATATATAATATATAATACACAATCACAAAATTATATAATTTAGTGTATTTGTTTTTTTGTTTTGCGTTTTTTTAATTTTATTTATTTAAAATTATAAATCTTTTTATTTAAAATATATAGTCAATACTCAAGTATAGATAGATTTTAAATAAATAGTTATTGAAGTAAATAACAATTTTTAAATTTATATGTAAGTAAATTAAAAAAAAAAAAAAAAAAAAAAAACCCAAACAAAAAAAAAATTATAAAAAAAATTAAAATAAAAAAAAAAAAAACAAACAAACAACAAAAAAATAAATAAATACAG